>VIYQ01002713.1:0-23570 GCA_009928355.1 Chlorella sp. CH2018 | reverse complement strand
GGGGGGGGGGGGGTAGGTGGTGGTGGGCAGTGAGGATGGTATGGAGCGCAGGGGGGAGGTTTGCATGGTGGCTGCCGTAAGTTGGTCCAGATGCCGGCCTGTCTCTACGGTAAGCCGGCAGCATGCAGCCAGGTGCGTGGGCAGTCCGGAATTCGCAGCACACGCAGCAACGCAACCGTAGACTCACCGCCACGGTACGCCACGCTGACTGGCACCTGTGCGCCATTACTGCTGGCTGCCCACAGCAGGCGGGAGAGGTAGTGCTCGCTGTCAAAGCCAATCACCTCCTGCTGCTGCTTCAGCACTCGGTTGCCTGCAGCGAGGCGCAGCGTAGCAGGGCGGTTTCAGAGACAGGAAGCCGAGCGCACGCACACGTTTGCCTGTGAATCAAGTGCACTGCAGCCGCTCAGGGGCCGGCAGGGCCTCCCGCAGGCACTGCCGATTGAGTGTGCCGCGGTGTCCACGGCAAGTGTGCAGCCCCAGCTATGCGCAACCTCAGTACCAACCCACCTGATGCCATGTTGATGTCAAACACGGACAGCGGCTGCGTCAGGCTGCTGTACTGGACTCGCAGCAGCGGGCTGGCAAAGGGGCCCTGGTCTCCCAGCTCCAGCAGGTACGAGGGGGCATCGAAGCTGAACTGCTGGCCCTTGGGCAGCTCCACAAGAGGGCTCCCTGCGGCAGTCAGGCAGCCAAGGGATGGCAGGTGGAGGGCAACAGGTTTTGAACACGGCAAACAGGTGGCAGCTGAATGTGCACGAGGGGCCCCTGCAGCAGCCAGGCAGCCAAGGGATGGCCAGCAGGGGGCGCACGAGCGGTCTGTGGGCGGCGTGGCATGCTGCATGGTCTTCCTTATTCCTCAGGGAGCATGGGGACTCCCCAGGCACATCAACCGGAGACCAGCCTTCCCCGCCCCGTCCCACCCACCGTCTTTGGGCAGGGGGTAGGCGGTTGCAACCAGCGTGCCATTGCGCCGCTCCAGCACTGCCAGGTGCCCAGAGCTGACTGTGATGTCCACAATCTCAACGTCCCGGCTGTGAGCCTGCAGCACTGTCACATGGCTGGTGGCGGTGGCGTTGCCGCTGCTCTCGCCTGAGGCAGTGGCATTGCTGCGGCCGTCGCTGCTGCCACCGGCTGTGGCATTGCTGCTGGGCTCAGTGGCAGCTGGTGCACCGGCTGGTGCTGCTGCAGACGAAGGGGCTGGCGGTGGGGCCAGGGTGGCATTGCCGCCCGTCTCGTTAGTTGCTGCAGGGGCAGGCGCCGGTGCTGAAGCCGGTGGCGGCGGCGCAGCCGCTGCTGCCTCGCCGGCTGTGTCGCTGGAGTCAGGTGCACTGGGGCGCTCCCAGCCAGCCGCCCCAGCCAGCGCATCCGGACCGAGCGGCGCCACAATAAGCTCGCCATTGCGGCGCACAGCTGAATAAACCACAGCATAGACGAACCGCCCACTGGTGCTGCTGGTATCATTGCCGCTGCCGCCCTCGGCGTCACTGCCGCTGCTGCTGCCGCTGCGCTCTGCACCTGCCAGCGGCCAGTCACGTACAATGTACTGCTGCTGGTCCACCACCGGTACCAGCTGGGTGAAGTTGGTACCGGTGGACAGGTTGGCGGCGGCAGGGAGGTACTGAAGGTATTGGGTAGCGTCCGAGCCTCCTTGCAGATACACCAGGGCCCCTGCAGCACATGGAGGTATGCACGCCATGGCTCACCGTAAGGACGCTGGGGCAGACGGCAGGGATGTGCAGCCCAGAAAACAACAGCGGTGCCCCCAGCAAGGGTGTGCAGTGCAGGGCGTTGGGTTGGACACACGCTGCACCCTGCATGTGCAAGGGCTGAAGTGCGCTGCACTACGTACAACCAAACTGGCCCGCACCTGAGCGAGAGAGCCAAAGCCGCAAATGGAAGCGCTCGTCTGGTTGGTGGTAGAGCAGCTGCGGCTTGCGCGGCTGCTTGCTGGCTCTGCCGCCTGGCGCAGCGGCAGCGAGGTCAAACCACCAGACCTGCAGCGGGAGCAATGCAGCGCGATGGTGGGTCATGGATCACCTGGGGACTCATCCACAGCGCATGGCAAGCTACACACTGGCTGCAGGCCGCCAAGCATGCCATCCCAAACCCCAAGCCCCACCTTATCAGGCCGGTGCGTGTCTTCAGTCAGGGTGGTAAACACGAGGGTGCGGTTGTCGCTCATGAACACGAAATCGCCGGCGCTGGCCCTGTTGCAGACAAGCGGGGGCGCAGGTGTGGACAGATGCGCAGCGAGGAGCACATGGACTGGTTCCGCGCAACAGCGCGGGGCAGTCCGATTGGCCAATACAGCTTGCAAGCCACATCTGAGCTGCGCCTGAGCTGCGTGTCATCTAAGGGCGCCAAGGCAAGCTCACCGGAACTCGGCAGAATAGGCAGCGGTGTCACTGCTGTCCAGCAGCAGCTTGCCGCTGGTCAGGTTCTTCACAACCCTGCGCGTTAGTTCGAACGCGGACAACAGGAGGCCAACAGGGTCAGCAGCAAGCCAGCAGCAAGCCAAGCCGCCGTGGCAGACACGGATTGTGTCCCTTCGGCAGTGGAAGCACGTTCCAGCGCAAGCCAACTGCAAATGCAAGCCGAGGCTGCACACTGCAGAGCTGCAACGCAGCAGCACTGGCTCACAAGGAATAGACTTCGCTGCCTTCCAGGTCGAGCGCATATGCCATCAGCTGCTCGTCTCCGCTAAAGTCCGGCCCAGCCATGTCAAAGTACGATCGCCTCCCTGGGGAAGTCAGCCAGGCTGGCAGCGGAAGAGTCAGAAAAGGCGGCGCCCGCTGCGCGCCTGCACGCCGCAAGTGCAGCCGCCGCGCGAGGCAGGCAGGTGGGGAGTGGCCGCAGTGGGGCCGGCGGCAGACAGGCGCTGGGCCCAGGCACTGAGCCCATGCAGCAGCATGTAGGATCCTAACTCCAACTCCAGCAGCATCCAGCCGGAGCATTGGCAGCAGCATCCAGCCGGAGCATTGCAGCAGCATCCAGCCGGAGCATTGGCAGCAGCAACGGCCCGCTGCAGCCAGCACCCACCTGCCATCAAATCCTGGTCCAGCAGAACCTCCTCTGGCTGAGCCGCATCCATCACATCGTGCTCGCTGGGCGGGGCGTCGGGGTTTGTGATGCGGCGCCTGCAAAACCGCCGGTACTGCTGCCCCGCGCCGTGCACGCTGCGGCAGAGCAGGGGCGGATTGCAAGCACATAACGAGTCAAGCTTCATTGAGTGCCTGACTCGCGGTTTTGACTTGCGTTGAGCAGATGCATAGCACACCCGCAACAGCGGGCCTGCCTGCAGTGCGATCAGCAGTGGCAGCCAACGACGGCATCTGCCATGCATTGCCCCAGGCCCTTTCAGCTGCTGCTGCCGGCAGGCGACCCCACCTGTAATACCAGTACTGGCCGCGCCGCTGCGGCGCGCTGGCCTCCTGGCGCGGAATGCGGCCCAGCATTTCCTGGAACAGCCGCGCCTGCAGCTGCCGGCTGGGCGCCAGCACCGCCTCAACGTACGCATTCTCCTCCTGGCAGGGGTGCATTGGGGCAAGTATTGGCTGAGGTCCAGCGGGGTTGGCAGCCAGCACGGCCATCCAAGCCTCTTTGAGCAGGCAGGCTGTGGACTGCTGTGCATGAGTGCGGCCAGCGGGGCAGCAGCGTGCCTGCCTAGACGCACCTGCAGGTGGCTCAGCACAGCGGTTTGGTTGCGGTTGTCGTCCCGCAGCCACGCATAGTTGTCCACACGGGGAGGCACGTTGGCGAAGCTGGCATTGGCAGCCAGCTGCTGCGGCTTCTTCCGTGTTTGTGGCACTGGCACGGCTGGTGCGAAGGCAGGGGGGAAGGCAGACGATGCGTTTGACCGCCGAGCGGCGGCGGCAAGCGGCGGTGGGTGGGCGGTGGGTGGGCAGCCAGGCGTGTGGCAGGCTGGTCATACAACGCACGACATGCAGCACACACTGAGCTTGCCCAGGCCCGCTCACCGGTGCTCAGCAGCACGGGGCAGGCCTGCTCGTCCTCGCGGAGCGCTCTGCAGCCGGCGCAGCCCAGCCGATTGCCTTGCACAGCCGCCAGCAGGGCCACCAGCGCCAGCAGGAGCCATCCCCCGCGGCTCCGCCCCCAAAGCATCGCCTTGCGCCTGCTAGACGGCCCCAGGCATCTTACGCGATGCTAGAAAACGATCGAAGATGCGTGCGCTCAAAGCCGCGCTCGCTGGATCTTTGTGCCGCCGCGTGCGCCCAGCGCCGCCGCTGATGCTCGGCCGCCTCCATTGCTCTCCTGACTGCTCTGCCGTGAGCATCAACACTGCTGGTTACAACTCGGTGATAGACACCGGTTCACTTTGTGAAGAAGGACAGAATCTTGGGCTGCTTGGCACCCGGCTCACGCCCCGCCGGCGCCGTGCCCCGCCGCTTGGCGCCCGTTGGCTTGCCGCCCGCGAGCTTGCCGCTCCCGGCCCGCTGTGGCTGCTGCCGCTGCCGCTCCAGCTGCTGCAAGATACGCTGCTGCTCTCGGACATCGATGGCCGCTAGATCAACGTCAGCACCTGGCAGCCCTGCCTGCTGCTGCGCATCCTGGTGATCCGCCGGCTGCCCTTGCTGCTGCTGCCTGTGAGCTTGCTGTTCCTCAGAGCTTCTAGCCATGGATAGCCCCGCCGGCTCAGCAGCCTGCTGCTGCAACGGCTGCTCCTGCAGACCTGCCGCTTTCTGCTGCGATCGCAATTCTACTGAGGCCTGCTGCTGCTGCTGCCGCTGTGGCTGTTGCTGCTCCAATTGTGGCTGCTGCACCTGCTGCTGCTCCTCCTGCTGCGGACGGTTCGCTGCAGCGAAAAATCGAGTGATGGGAGCCGCTGCGGCTGCCGCTGCCGCCGAAGTGAAGTTTGTGGCCGCAAGCCGCAGCTCGACGACTGTCGCGGTTGGAGGGTAGGTGCTAGAGGCTTGATGCACGAGCTGCTCCAGCCCGTGCACCAACGCCTCTTCTAAAGCGCTCAGAGGCTGAGGCTGCTGCTGGGGTTGTGCCGCACCCTGCTGAGCCTGCTGCTGCCCCTGCTGCCGCTGCTGCGCCAGGCCCTGGCTGGGGAACGCGCCGCTGCGGGTGGTGAAGGCCTGGTCCCGCCCCGCGCCAAACGCACGCAGCGACGCACTCAGCGTCTTGGGCCACCTGCACAACAGAGGGCAGGCCATTTAAAGTCAGCCCCTTGGGTTTGCGTGGCATTGAAATACAGGGTCCATGCACTGCAGCGGCGCGGTCTGCATCTTGGGCAGCCACCTGCACTGAGCAGCGACACACCACTCTGAACCTGTCCACCAGCCGAACGCGCATGGATGTGGGCTGCGCTGTGATGCTGCGCCCGCTCTTGACACCAGACACTGCGCCCTAGCCGGAAGGTTGCATAAACCACTGCGCTGCTCACCGCCTCTCCTCGGCAGCATCCTCCCGCACGCGATCCAACAGGTCCAGCCCCATGGCTGTCATCAGCTGGCGCACGCGCAGCCGGAAGTCAGGCTTGCCAGTCACCAGCGGCTCCAGCACCCCTGCACGTCGTCATGGGTTTGGATATAAGACAGACGGGGGATGCAAGTGAGCAACCCACAGGCTTGCCAGCCAGCAGGGAACTCAGAACGTCTGGTGGAAGACACACACCAGCCTGAGAAGGGAGTGCGCTGTAGCAAGGCATGGGGCCTCCAGTGCCAAACAACTTTGTGGCAGGCTGTGTGTGTGCTGCCTACTGGCAAGGCGCACACGCCAGCCACCAGTAGATGACACCTGACTGCAGCCAGCAGCACGCCTGCTTCAGCCCATCTGAGTGCAGCCAGCAGCAGGTCTGCTTCAGCCCATCTGAGTGCAGCCAGCAGCATGCCTGCATCAGCAATCGCACCTGCGCGCCCGCCCGACGCAGACACAGCGGCCGGCCCGCCTTGCGAGGGGTGCATGGCCAGCAGCTGCGGCGTGAGCGACATCTGGACAGACAGCGTCTTGGGGGGTGGCTTCTCCTGCAGAAGCAGCGGGCAGGGGGCAGACCACAAACTTGTTTGACCTGCCACCATACAAGTGCGCGATACTGATTGCTCCTTTGCACCTAAGCTGATCCTGCTCTGCAATACAACAGGCAACCAACATACTCTCTCGTGCCTGCACTGGCGTGCTGTCCAGCCCGCGGCACCACTGCGCCAGCTGCGCAGCAGCTGCCGGCTTCAGCCCAAACAGCTGCTCCATGTCTGCCTGGCTGTAGCGCTGCAGATCAGTGGCTGCCTGAATGCCGTCTGCAGCAGAAGGGGATGGCAGCAGGCACAGGGAGAGAATTGCTGCCAGTGGGAGGCATGTGCTGCAGAAGGCAGGGCACTGCGCGAACAAAAACCTTGCGGCAGTGGGCTGACTGCAGTGCCCCGTCAGGTAGTGACCAGCACGGCGCATTCCCAAGCACTCACGTTTCTCGAAGGCGTCTGCCGCCTTGCCGCCGTACCCCGGCAGCCGCCGTGCAGGGGTCTGCGGGGCGGTGGTGATTCAGATAGGGTCGCAGTGAATGGGCGGCAGAGCTAAACAGGCAGCCAGGCTGAGGGTTTGCATGCCAGCAATGGCGACCCGAAACAGTGCTGCAACTCTGCCTCCCCCCTTCACACCTGCGCCAGCAGCTGCAGGGCTGCGGCCTGGTCTGGCACCACGCGAATGCCGTCTGGCTTGGCGGCTGCGGATGCCAGCTTGGCGAGCAGGCGGTTGGGGGCAACTCCCAGCGAAACAGTGAGCCCCAGCTCCCGCTTGACTGTACGGTAAGGATGGGCAGAGGGACGGTAGTTGGGGGCAGGCAGACAAGGACGCCAGAGACTTGCTCCCTCTGTTCTCCACTCGGGTGGCCCTGCTCAACCGCTACACATCTGTGAGGCGGTGCCATACAGCCGTGCATCCACTGTCAAGGCCTCACCTGCCGCCTTGGCCTCCTGTGCCCGCTGCAGCGCCAGCTGGGCAGCAGTGGCCCCCGCTGCCTCGCTCTCACGGCCCAGATCGCATGCGTCTGCTGGGTCAGCTGCCGCCACAAGGATGTAGGCCTCGTCGATGGAGGCTTTCTCCACCACGGCCGCCCAGGGCAGCGCCTTGAGCAGCTGCATGCAGCAAATAAGTCAAAAGGGTGTGGACCTCCATCAGCCCGTCAAAGACCATGAGAGGCGGCTGCACTGCTGAGAAGCTTGGGGCGCAAATTGATAGCTGCACACACCTTCATCAGGCGAGCCGAGGCCTCTCGGTACGGCTGGTACGACACGCGCCCGCCCGCCGCACAGTGCACGTGCGCCACCCGGCCGCCCACAGCGCGCAGCAGACGCCGCGCCTGCAGCCAGGGGAATCGACAGAGGCAGAAAGTGCGCCGGATCACTGTGGACAGCTGCCAACTTGCAGGCCAGGCGCTATCGCACGGAGTATGCCCCATCCGCTTCGCCCATCCAGCTTGCCTCTGCTGGCACCATGTGCTTGGTCACCCCCGCCGCCTTGGCGGCCGCATTTGCTGCGATGATGTCCTGGTGCTGCTGGATGGCCACCGCCTTGCCCTGTGCACGGGAGATGCCGAAGCCACAGGCAGGTGCTTGGACGCTGGTTTCCATGAAGAAGCTGCCGCCAGGTCGCAAAGCCACAGGAACGACGATAGCCACAACCACAGCCAGCGGCTGCAGGCGCATCGTACTTGCCTGCAGGCTGGGGTCCTTCAGCTGCTCCACTTGAACGAAGAAGGCGTCCACGTCGCAGTGCAGCACGAAAGCTGCGCCCTCCGAGCTGCCGTCCATTGCTGCAGCGGTGCTGTGTTGAGATCAGGAGTTGAGAGGGTGGCAGTGGACTGTTCAACCGCTGGCCTGATCAGGGCGCTGACATCTTCGTCGATCTGCATGGTTTTCAGGCTGACACACACTGTCGCAGCGTACACAAAGACAGACGCGGCGATATGGCAGCGGCGGCGGCGGGGCGGCGAGGAGGCACCCCCCAGGCGGCGGTGGAGGCGGCACGCACAACGAACGCCTGGCTGTGATCACAGCACACTCAGGCACCGCCTACCCTGCAGGCTGCACTGCAGGCGCCGCCAGCAGTTGGTACCCCGGACAGGACGCTGCAGAGAGCTCTGCCGCAACGTTAAAGCAAAGTTGGATGGGTGATCGTGACTTACAAATGCACTCGAGCCAAGAAGGTGGCCTTGCCGCGCCGCTGCATGGGCGAGCTGCGCGCAAACAAGCCACCAGCGCCTTGCAGCGCCATCGCCGTACTCTTCACTGCCGCTGCAAGCTGATGCGCCGCTAGCCTCGTGAGCCGCCCACCTTCGCTCGGTGACAGGCCGCGGCCCGCTCGCAGCCTGCGTCCCAGCCGTCTGCGGCAGCCCCAAGCAGTAGCGGTGAGTCTCACGACACACATCAGTGCGTCGACCAGTGCTCTGACAGCTGCAACAGGGTTTGCCGCCGCCGCCGCCCGCCGCCTGCTGCCGCTCGCCTCGCCCCGCCCTCCTGCTTAGCCAACCCTTGCTCGCACACCACAGGCCGACCGGCCATCGCACGCAGCAGGCTACGCAGATACCTAGAGCAGCGGCAGCAGCGGCAGCAGCAGCAGCGGCGGCGGCTGAACGATGGGGCAGTGCCTCTCGGCGGCCAATGCGGCGGTCGACGTGCTGGTGCCGCAGGACGGCACGCAGAACGTCGCTGCCACAAGGTACGATGAACACAAAAACGCTCGCGCCTGCAGCTCCTGCTTGCATGCTGTCCAGCTGCCGCTGGCACGCACCTGCTGCGCTTGCAGCTGCCACCGGCTGGCTACACCCAAACCCCTTGCGCCTGTCTCCCTGCTCCTGCATCCTGCCTCCCGCATCCTCCATGAAGAAACGACTATGAGCTGGTGAGCCGGGCAGCGTGCTGCTTGAACCTGTGATTGTGCTGTCTGTGCTTGTGCTGCTGCCTGTGCTTGCGCAGCGTGCTGTTTGCATCTGACCGCATCCGCACAGTATCATCCGCAGCCTCCTGCTTTACCGCGCGCCTGCCTCCCGCCATCTGCCTGCTGCCAGAACTCTTGCTGTTGCTCAAACAGCGCCATCATGTCTTAAAACCGGCAATACACCTGCACTGCAGGTGATTAGGGCCTCCAAGGATCTTGAATACATCCTGGAGGCATACCTGGGTGAGACTTCTGCCACGGGGAATGCCTCCCAGCCGCTGCGGAGTGCGCTGTACTGTCGCACGCTGCAGCATCCCGCACTCGTCACGGCCGCCGGCTCGGTTCTGCTATCAACTGGCAGGACCCTTCGTTGTTTCACATTTGACTGGCACCTTTATCTGCAGGCGCCCGCGGCAAGGGCCTGCACGAGAAGTGTACGAGCGTCCAACACTTGGTGCCAAAGGTGGCGTGCTATGGCCGCTGATTTTCCTGCTGCCGTGTGCCTCAAAGCCGCCTGCGGCTCCCAACTGCCGCTGCTGCGGTGCGTGTGTGTGCGCGGCCGGCCCTCCAGAATCAGATCCACCACCCGGCCGCCCTGGCTGTTCCTCAGCCACTCCTTGTAATGCCCTTGTTTTCATGCTGCCACTGCCGCAGGACCTCCAGAAGAAGATCCGCTACCTGGCCACCATCCGTAACAAGCTGGTGCACGAGCGCGGCTTCAACCACATCCCGGTGAGCCACTCTGCCTGCTGGCTGGCTGTGCACCCGACTGCTGGAAAAATCGACAACATTGCCTGCCTTGGCTTGCGTGCCTCTGCCTTCTCTGGGCTGGTGCATTGCTGGTTGGAGCAGGCCTGCATGCACGAGTGTGGCTTCAAAGGCGCATGCAGTTGGCCTGCCATGCATGGCACAGTTGGTGCCCCTCAGCCCACACATTGCCTGCCTCCCTGTGCACCTGTATGGGGCCATGGTCGGTTCACCCAGAGCCCCTTGAAAGCTGTGCAGCGGCTGTGCAGCTCACCGATCGCTCCCAACTGAGCCGGCTGTCTGAATCATATGCTCGCAGGACCGCGGCCGGTTCATCCAGAGCTACCTGACCGCTGAGCAGCAGCTGAAGGACATCCTGCGGCAGCACGGACGCATCAAGGGCGGCGACGAAAACGACATCTGCCGCATGATGTGACCCCAGATGGCAGCGGCAGAGCACAGCCTGGGTTTGCCCTGCAGCGGGCCGCCCTTTGCAGCGGCAGTGCCTGGCTGGAGCTGCTCCTGACTGTTCCAAGCCAGCTAGTGGCGCCAGCAGCAGGTGCACCTTGCGCCTGACTTTGCGGCAGCAGCGGCGATCAGTGGCACGGCGGCTGCACGGTGCGACCACCCACTGTCCAGCATTGTCCAATGCAAGCATGCAGCACATCGCGGCTTCTCCTGACAAAACCAACGGCCATTCTTTTCCTGTCCACTCTGTCTGTCATGCAAACTGTTGACATGCACACTCTTCAACAAATGAGCACTGCAAGGTATCTACATGTAAGGAATGAAGGCTGCTTCCAACACCCAAGCTGTGCTATGTGAGCAGCTAAAAGCTGCCGCCCGTCACGCAGCAATGTCTTGACCTGCCTCCTTCGCTGCCTGCTACTCGCCTTTCGCCGCAGCTTGCCGCGCCGCCTTGGCTGCCGCCCGCACTGCGCCCAGCGCCTTGTCCACGCGCTGGTGCCCTGCCCGCCAGTCGGCGTGCGAGCAGGCGGTGCCGCAGTACCACACCGCACGGCAGGCGCTGCAGAGCAGGGTTGGAAGGCGTGTGCAGTGGGCAAGGACGATGGCAGCAAGAGCAGCAGCAGCAGGGACGGCAACTTGACAACAAGAGGAGCTCAGCCAACAGCCATCCTGCCCACCCCACCCTGCTCACCTGCACCGCTGGCTGCCCTCGCCCTGCCCCGCCGCCGGCCCGCCACCGCCGCCCAGGTTGCTGCAGCCAAGGTAGGCGCACGAGCGCCTTGCTGCCGCCTGCGCCGCCTCCAGCTGCTGCTCCTGCTGCGCCTCAGGGCGCTGCCACCAATCAAACAGGGCACTGGCCAGCTCTTTTGTAGGTTCCAGGGCCTCTTGCACGATTGCAAAGGTCCAACTGTCTGCCGGCAGCGCAGTGCGAGCCAGCCAGTGGCGCATCCGCTTGCGCAGGGCGGCATCGCTGGCACTGTCCGACTCGTGGCCCTCCGCCAGGGGCTCAGCTGCTGCCCTCAGCTCTGCGATGGTGCCCAGGGCGCCCATCAGCAGCTCCTGGCACTGCAGGCAGCCAGAGCAGGGTTTGGCAGGGGCAGGTGGTGGCCCAGGGGTCAGGCGCAAGGGCAGGCGGTTGCTTAGTGGGCAGGCAGCAGCGCAGGTGATGGCCCAGGCTCAGGGCTCAGGCACAGAAGATGACATGTACAACCGACCAGCTGCAGGGGGCTGCTGACGGCGCAGCCAAGGGCATCGCGAGCCACACAGCGGGCGTGTTTCAGCCCCGCAGCTCAAAACAAAGCACCCACCCACCTCAGCCATGGTTGCTGCGGCCATGCTGTCCTCCAAATAGGCGTGGAGGTAGCCGCCGAAGGCCAAAAACGCCTTCAGGTGCAGCCCAGGAGTGCCGCAGCGCATGACCAGCCGCAGCCGCCGGGGGCGCGAGTCTGGATCCTGCATATGAGGTGGTGCGGCAACTGGATGATGCTTTGCAAACACATTACAGCGGGCGGCCTGGCAGCATCTGGCATCGGCAGGCAAACATAACAGGGCAGGGTCTCTATTCTCCTCTCTCTGCCTCTCACCGCCGCACTTTGATGCCGTGCAAGCACAGCATGCACGCTGCTGAGCCCACACCTAGAACCAGCAACAACAACCCGACTTGCCTGCGCCGTCAGGTGCCACGCTTTCATGAACAGCTGGCGGACGCCTGTGTCGAGCGTGAGGGACAGCGGCCCAGCAGCCAGCATTGCCGCCAAGCTGCCCAGCAGAGAGTCGTCATGCACTCACTGCTGCGCCAAGGGGATGGACTCCCCGCAGACTTGCAACGCCTGCCAGTGCGCCACACTCATTGCAAACAGCGCCCTGCGGGGGCGGCATGGGCATGGGGCCGGTGTGAGGGTGCTGGCTGCCGCTGGTAGCTAGCAGTCGCGCCCAAACGGGAAAGGCTATGCTGGCGGCAAGCCACAGCAACAAGGGGCAGAAAACACATGGCCTGAGCAGCAGCTGCCGCAGCTGCCGCACATCCGCCCTTGCAGCACATGCACCCACCTTTTGGCCTTTGCTGTGTCTGGGGATTGGCGGCCCCGGGCTCCAAGCGTGACTATCATGATGAGAGCAGCTGCGCACAGGCTTTGGCCCAGCACCTCCACCGCCTGCTGCACCGCCACCACCTGCCCAGCCAGCTGGAAGGGAGGGCCGCTGGCCGCCGCCGCAAAGTGCACCCGCTGGCACATCGCCGAGTGCAGCGCCCAGGTTGCGCTCAGCGCCTCGGCGGCAGCTGCCTCAGGCATGGTCTGCAGCTCGGCGGCGCTGATAGACACCAATGCGGCTGCTCGTGGCTGTAGCTCGTCTATGGCACGTGCCAAGTCAGCTGCCAGAGCCGCATCAGCCGCATCAAAGCGCAGCAGCTCGCTGTGCAGCTCGTGTGGCGGCAGGCAGCGCAGCGCTGCGGCGGCTGCGTTAGCCCAGGCTGCCGCATCCGACAGGCTGCTGGCAATGAACGGTGCGCCCAGCCGCATGCTGTCGTTCACATAGTGGCACAGCAGGATCACCTGGCATTTAGTTGGGGGCAAGATGGCTGTCAGCTCGCGCAGGCGCTGCATGCCGACGCCCAGCTGCTGGCTGCTGCCGGCAATCCATTGCAGCAGCTGTGGCAGCCTGCACACGGCGGGCAGCAGCTGCGCCAGCACCCGCCCCCGCTGCTGGGTGCTCTGCCGCCTCAGAGCGGCGGGTATCTTGTACATGCGGACACACAGGTGCCCAGGCAGCGCTGCCACCGCCACTGCAGTGTGCCGCGAATTGGCTGCTTCCTGCCCAGGCTCCTGCAGCTCGTCAAGCGGCAGCTGCTGCACCAGCTGAGCTGCAGCCGCGATCACCGCCGCTGTGCTGCGCCGTCTGCCGCTGCCACCCAGGCATCCAGTGCGTCTTCAAACATGGCAGACGCGGCCAGGCCAGCCGCCCAGCCTGCCGCTGGCCACATGCAACCGTGTGGGCGGCGGTCTTCGGGAAGCCGCAGGCCCACCGCCAGAGTGCCGAGGAAGGGCAGCAGGACTGCCAGTGCATCAGCTAGCAGCCGGTCATGCTCTGCAAAGGCAGCGGCATGTGTCCCCCAGGCTGGGCACTGCGCCATGTTGTACAGCGTGCGTGCCAGGTTGGGCAGCGCTATCCGCAGCTCCCGGCCTGCGGTGTAGCAGGGCGGGGGCGAGGCGGGCGTGCCGCGGCGGTGTGTGAGCTGCAATACGCGGGCCAGACGCCGCTGCTGCATGCCATGCCAGCTGTCAATATGTCACCTGCATCAGATCCCTGGCAACATCAGAGCTCGTGCTGCTTTGCCGCACAGCACTGTGCTACATGACTGCAGCAGAGCGCGCCCCCAGCCACCCCTGCTGCACAGAAGCCACACCCACCTGTGGCAGGGCTGCTGCCCAGCACCTTGGCCATCTCAACTGCAGCTGCCAGGCACTTTACGAGCTCCTCGGGCGGCGCCAGCTCTGCCGCATTGAGGCCCAGCTGCTGCACGTCCAAGATGCCGCTCTGTGCCAGGGCCATCAGCGATCCGTGCAGGGCTGCCAGGTCGTCCAGCGCTGCAGGGGTGCAGCCGTGCAGCGCCTCTGCCGCTACCAGCGCCGCCAGCTTACAGCCACAGGACAGGAAGCTGCTGCAGGCCGCCTGCGCCACGGCCACACGCTCCTGGTGGCTCAGGGCTCCAAACTCTGCCACGTACGAAGCGATCCTGAGCAGCTCGCTGGCAGTCAGCAGCAGCCACAGGTCTGCCGTATTGCCGGAGCAAGGCTTCCATTGGTTGATCCGCTTGCACACAAGGCGCATTGCCGCTCTCAGCACAGGTAGGGCGCTGCTGGTCGCACTGCGGTCGGGGCAAGAGCAAGCAGGCGAGCGGGTGAGGCATTGAACCGGGGTCATTTCTACGTTGCTCGTGCGCCTCCCCAGTGCCCAGGTTGCTGTTCAATCCAGGCGGCCCCCACCTAACCCCCCTCACCTGGTCAGCGGGGCGACGTGCATGCTTGCATCTGGCGACGTGTGCACAGCTGTCGCTGCGACCAGGAACGCCTGGGTGTTGTGAGCGAGGCGGATGGCCGCTGCCTCCTCCACTTCATCTCTGATGGCGTCACGGAGCTCTGCCACCAAGGCCGCCAGCCTGGCTGCCAGGTCAGGCTGCACCATCGATGGGCGCCGCTCCAGCCGAGCTGTGAGTGCCAGCGGGCAAATGCGGGGAGAGGAGGGTGAGCGACATCTCGCGTGCCTGCAGCTGAGCGGCGGCGGCGGGGCAGCTGTCGAGGGCGGCAGGCGGCGCCGGTCTCTGTTTAGCAGCGTACACGTTTGCGGTAGGAAATCTGCGATGGTCGGCGCACCTCTGTTGCCAGGGCGCTCTCGAGAGTTTAAATGCGGGAGCTGTCGTCCCGCCCTGCGACTCGCAAGCCGCCCGCAGCCTTGGGAACGATGTGCGCTGAGCCCTGCAACTAGCAGATTTCAAGGTTGCCTGCCTTGTGCTCAGCAAGCACAGCATCACCGCCGCCCGGCGGCCGCCCAGCGGCGCACAGCATGCCGCCCATCCGCGACACGACACAAACTATTTGGCACAGCTAGCCTCACTGCTTGTGTGAACAAGAGCAATGGATAAACCAATAGCGCTGCAGTCAGTCGCCCTGCTGCTGTGCCACTGCCGCCATCTCTGCTGCCGCCGCCTGCCTGTGCGTGCCGCTGCCGCCTCCCGCGCCGCGCCCATCCCCTCGCACACCTGGCAGTGCCCCGCCAGCCAGTCGGGCATCTTCTGTCACCGCATCCACTGCTGCCGTCTGCCTGTTGAGGTGGACCGGGCGGCGCCCAGGCTGCCCAGCATGCTCAGCCGGCCTGCGCTGCCTGCTGGCGCCGGCGCCCTGCCCCGCCATCATGTGGGGCGCTGGGGCAGGTTCAGACGCAGTCCTTATGAATTCGCCCTTAGCATCCACCCAGGAGCGGGATGAAGCTCTGGACGCTTTGTATTTTGCTCGGCTCGTTGTATCCCGCCGAAACCTGGGCGCAGGGCGAGGTTCAGCCCGACACATGGACTCTGGATGGATCCGCGATGGTGAAAAACGGGAGCGAGCTGCTCGCTGCGCTGCAGGCGGGGGAGACCAACATAGCACTCGCGGGTGCGGCCCTAAACATCCTCGCCAGTGCCATGCCTGCAATGCGACGGCGTTGTTACATCATTCCATGGCGGGAGTGGAGTGCCGACATGCTTGACAGCTGCTCCATCACTCCTGCCGCCGCTCCCGCCGCCCGCAGGCAACGTCACCTTGCAGCCCTCCGACTGGCAGCAGATTGACCTGCCCATACCGCTGGACGCGCCGGGGCAGTCGATCCTGATCCGCTCAGGTGCGGTGGCAGCTGGCCTGCTGTTGCCGCAGGCGCAAGGACGGGCAGCGGCAAGGGATGCTGCCGGTGTGCGCTGCCACCCTCGCACACTAATGCCGACTTGTGCAGCCGCACGCCCTGTCTGCAGACACCCCAGGGTTGGTGCGGCAGCTGAGCTGGAGCAATGCCCTGGGACTCCTGAATGTCACAGCTGGCACAACCCTGACCCTGGATTGGATCAGCTCTGAGGGTGGGTTGAGCAGCCTTGCCCCTCACCTGCGCATTGCTGCCTGTTAGCCGCTCAGCGCGGCACTGTGCTCCCTTGCACTGAGCTGCTGTCATGGACCACACTCATTGACCAGTCATCTGAGCCTGCCGCTCTCCGCTGGCCGCATGCAGCACCCGGCAACCGCACCCTGGGCGTGGAGCAGCTGCCTGTTGAGATCAAGGGGTCGCCCCTGTGGCCCGCTGTTGTTGGCGAGATTGGGCACATGGTAAGGGATGCGATGGCTGTCCCTGGGCATGGACACGGCAGCAGCATGTGGGCAGCCATCACACCACAGGCAGCCGGCTTGATCGACCTGGCCTGTTGCTAAGCCCTGCACATGCTCCTCCCCCACCTGCTGCCGTCCACCCTTCATGGCAGGTCATCCTAACAAACAGTGCAGCGCAGCTGGAGATCGCCAAGTGCAACCCAGGCTTTGTGCAAGTGCGCATGGCTTCATTGTTGCTGGTAGTACATCCTTGCGGCAGGGCAGTTGGGTGTGCGGCATGCATGGCGCCCGCACCTAGCAGTGCCAGACCAAGGTGCATGCCTCGTTTCCACAATGGCATTCTGCTCCTGCTCAGAGAGGCTGACTCTGTTGCTGGTGCACCCACCCGCCTCTACACCCCAATCAACCTCCCAGGTTGAGGTGGAGCGCATCCAACAACAGATTGACCAGCTCTCGCAGGAGCCGGGGCAGGGCCGGCAGCTGGTGCAGTACCTGGGCGGCGTGAGCATCAAGTATGTGAGTGTGCCGCGGGGCTGTATGCAACCGCAATCCGTGAGAGACATGAGCAGAGGGTCTTCACGGTGGCCGATGTTTGTTGGAGCTCACACCCAGAACATTGGCCTGCTTGCCTGCCGCGCTGGCTGGCTGGTCACCAGACCAGGCTGCCCAGCTGCCGCTGCGCCCGACTGCCCGTCACCCTCACAGCAGGCTGACCAGGCCCGGTAAACTGCTGCTGGCCTGCTGTGCCTGCTGCGCAGGTGAACATCACTTTCCCGGCCAGCCTGTTCGACACGGCCACCAAGCAGCAGATTGGGCGTGCCATGTACACACTGATCAACGTCACTACCTCTTGCGCGTCATCCGACCAACCGCAGGACCATCCCAGCGGCAGCAGCAACAGCACCGGCAGGCTATAGAGCTGCAACCTGCGTGGTTGTGAGTTGTGTGCAAGTCACATTCGGAGCATGCCACGGACGGCAGCACTGGGGCACCACAGCCCGGGCGGGAGGTGCAGTACAGTTCGCAGGGGCTGGCTGCAGCCGCCGTGCAGGTAACGCAGGGGCCAGGAGGGATGACAGGGCAGCAGAACAGCAGCTAGGCATGTCCGCGTAGTGGAGGCTAGCTCTTCCGTGGTCTGGCTGTGCCAAACTGTTCCTGCTCTCAGTGCCGCGGCTCAAGCGCCCGGGACGGGAGAATGCCGGTAGCGGCGGCGGTGCGGCGGTCCCACACAGCTGCTCTTGGGCCGGTTCACCCACCCGCGCTCCCTCTTGTTCACAGGTGCGGCAACCCTCAGGCAGCCCCGACGGCAATCTCAGGCCGGGAGATGGGCCATCTCGGGCTCTCTTCCAGCTCAGCACCCGGGTTTCGCACCGCCGCCAACAGGCCTGAGCTTGCACGCGCGCTCTCAGCAAACCCAGACACCTGAACAGCCCGGCAAGGTGGCACAGAGCCCCACAGCGGCCGCCCGCTACGCGCCCCGATGGAGGCCTGAGACTCCAGGCGCTTTTCGGCCTTGCACAGCCTTACGCATCGATGCAGAAGGTTCCCTGGGGCATGGTGCAGCTCTGGGCGCTCTGTCTGCTGCTGCTGGCGGCCCGGCCCGCAGCGGGCCAGACGAACGTCAGCCACGTGGGGCAGGACCCATGGGCCCCCACGGCTCCCGGCAGCGCCATAGTGTCCACCGGCAGCGAGCTGCTCGCCGCCCTGCAAGCCGGCGACGGCGACATAGCGCTCGCGGGTGAGGCACGGCCGCCTGCACATCCCCAACGCTGCCTCGCATGCTTCTGGTGCTGTAGCAGCGCCGCGGGCGCCCTCATGCGCGGCGCCGCCTGCTCACAGAGTCCCGCCGCACACCGCCGCTCTCCCGCCGCGCGCAGGCAACATCACCTTGCAGCCCTCCGACTGGCAGCAGCTGGACCTGCCCATACTGGTGGACGCGCCGGGGCAGTCGATCCTGATCCGCTCAGGTGCGAGGCGGCCTGCCCGTGGCCGCCGCACGCCAAGAGTGCGTGCGCGGTGCCGGCGGCGGCCATATGTGCCCCTTGCGATCTGCGGCTGATGGCGCCCTTGGTGACACTCAGATGGCCCCTCCCCCTGCCCACCCTGTCTGCAGACACCCCAGGGGTGGTGCGGCAGCTGAACTGGGGCCATGCCCTGGGCCTCCTGAATGTCACGAGCGGTACCACGTTGGCACTGGACTTTGTTGCGTCCCAGGGTGCGCTGCGGCAGCTGGGCTGGCGCCTCGTGAGCCGCCGCCGCTGCCACTGCTACGTTGCTGCTGCTGTGGCCGCCGCTGCCGATGCTGCCAATGTCGGTGCGGATGCAGAGTGGCGAGCCATGTGCTGAGCGTGCTGAGGCCGCTTTGCCGTGCTGTTGCCCTGCGTGCTGCAGCACCCGGCAACCGCACCCTGGGCGTGGAGCAGCTGCCCATTGAGATCAAGGGATCGTCCCTGTGGCCAACCGTCCTTGGGGAGAGCGGCCACAAGGTCAGCAATGCCAGTTGTGGAGTTTGTTTTGCAGTATGCACCTTGCGACCGTGTTCGTTGCCAGCCGCAGGCAAACAAGTGCATGCTTCCCACCTCACGTTGCGACCCTCCCGTCTGCCGTCCCACAGGCCGTCATAGCCAACGGCACGATGCAGCTGGATATCGCCAAGTGCAATCCAAGCTTTGTGCAAGTGAGTGGGTGCCATTTCGCCGCACCTGCCCGCCGCCTCGGGGCTGCCCTGTCACCCCACCACTACGCCAGCAGCGCTTGCCAACTGCTCTTCGTTCACCCACACCTCGACTGTCTCCCTCAGGTCGAGGCGGAGCGCATCCAGCAACAGATTGAGCAGATGTCTGGAGTGCCGGGGCTGGGCAAGCAGCTGGTGCAGTACAGAGGAGGAGTGGAAATGTACTATGTGAGTGGGCGGGCACGTGGAAATGTCGCTGGGGTGTGCTGCCGGTTGCCGTACAGCTCGTGGGCCGAGCAGCAGCTGTTTGTAGTGAGCATGCTCGACAGTGCACATGGCGTCCACACTGCTGAGCGCTGCCGGCCTGCGCTGCTCTGTGGCACCACCGACGTGCAGGTCAACATCACGTTCCCAGCCAGCCTGTTTGACGTGCTGACTAAGCAGCAGATTGGCCGCGCCATGTACACGCTGATCAACGTCAGCAGCAGCTGCTACGACTCGTCCTACCAGCCGGTGGAGGAGAGCAGCGGCGGCGGCTTCCCCACTTGGGCCATTGCGGTGATTGCCTCGGTCGTGGGCTGCGCCCTGCTGGCGCTGGTGGCGGTCGCCTTCCTGTGGCGTCGCAAGCGGCGGCTGGAGGCCCAGCTGGAGGCCGCCAAGAGCGGCAGCCTGCCAGACGAGGAGAGCGGCGGGCGCATGAGCAAGCACAACAGCGGCGTCGACCTCGTGCTGCCCGGCGGCAGCGCTCTCGGATCCTACGACCACACTATCAGCAGCCGCGCGTCTGGCAAGCTGTCGGGCAAGCCCTCTGGGGACCTGGCCAGCCCTATGCACTCCCAGTGGCTGCGCGCGCGGTGAGCGTTGCTTGGGAGGCAGGGCAGGCCTGCTCTGGGGTCTCAGCACGGGTGGTCACCCAGCGGCCAGCTGGGGTGGCGAGGGTGCTCTGGGGATGCTAGTGTGTGCTTGGTCGCATGGCAGGCGCTGAGCCCCACCCCCCTTTTCGCCCTGCAGGTTTGGCCCCATTGAGGGCCTGCAGCTGGGCGAGCTCCTGGGCCGAGGCGCCTTTGGTGAGCCAGGCTTGCACTGTGATGGGGCAATGCTCTGTGGCATTGCAAGGGCATGAAATGACGGCTACACTGCATGCCATTGCAACGTGCCTCAAGCAGGCTGCTGCAACTGCTGACGCATGCATCGCCCCACCCTCTGTGCTTGGCGCAGGCAAGGTGTACCGCGGCCGATGGAAGGGCGCCATTGTGGCGGTCAAAGTCATCGACCACCGCGTGCAGCCGGGCAAGACGTATGATCTGTCGCGCGAGCCGCTGCTGTCCATGAGCGTGTCGCACCCCAACGTGGTCATCACACACAAGGTGGGAGCGAGGGCTGTGGCATGCTGTGCCGCGCTGCGCTGCAACCTGTTTGGGCAGCGGGGCTGCACCAGGGGGCTGCGCCCATGCAAACCGCAGCTGCTGGCGACCTCATGCCCTCCGTCCGTCCTCCACACTCTGCCGCCCATCCACTCTCCTCGCCGCCGCAGATGTGTGTGGTGAAGGTCAACCCCTCGCTGGAGCAGTCGCTCCTCGAGGAGCCTGGCCTGGGCGACAGCGGCCGCTCCAGCAGCGGTGGCAAGCTGAACAGCAGCGGCAGCGGCAACGGCGGTGCCAAGCTGGTGCCCGCCATTGATGGCAGCGGCGGCATGGTAGAGATTGTTTCGCCCCATGACATCTTGCAGCCCGGCCTGTACGAGACCTGGCTGGTGCGTGTGCCCTTTGTTTTCTCACTTGGGTGCTGGTAGATAAGTGTGGTCAGCCGCTGTGCATCTGCTGTTACATGTGTGCACCCTGCTTTCGTGTGTGCGTGCCGGGCGCGTGGCCGCCCTGGAAACCCTCACAGTGCCGCCCGCTGCATGTGTTTAATGCCCACATGCCTGTGTCTCATGCAACCTACACTCTCTGTGTTCTGTGCATGGTGCACACATGCATGTGTGTGTGCTCTCTACATGCCCGCATTTGCTTACTTGCGCCATGTGACTTAAAGTTTGTCCATGTGCTGTGCCGCAGGTGTGCGAGTTTTGCGATCGCGGCTCGCTGGCCGACCTGGTGGCCACCGGCAAGCTGTCGCCCGACCCCTCCCAGCGCGACATCTGGGCCGTGCTGTGCCTGCTGGACATTGCCCTAGGCCTCGAGTACCTACACAGCAACTCCCTGGTGCGTTAACACTGGGGCCGGCAGCTTTTACGGGGTGCGTTCGATGCCCTGCCGCCGGGCGCAGCAGCAGGAGGTTTGCTGTTGATACCATGGCGCAGCGCAGCAGCGCGAGGCGGGGCTTTGGCCAGCCGTGGCAGCTGCAGCAGCGGCGCACCATGCACACTTGTGGAAGGGGGCGCCTCTGCTGCCTCCTGCCCAGGGCTGCAGCTGCACTCACCCTGCCGCCCTGCCGCCCTGCCTGCAGATCCACGGAGACCTGAAGCCCGCAAATGTGATGCTCAAGGCGGCCCGAAACGACCGCCGCGGCTTCATCTGCAAGGTGTGCCTGCCGGCTGCGCTTGCAGCTTGCAGCGGCTGCGCTTGCGCCTGGCAGCCTGTGGGCGTGCAGCGCGACAGGCGTGCCTGCCCGCATGCACCTGTGCATGCGTATCCACCTCGCTCGTGCTCCCTCCTCTGCCCCTGCGCAGCTGGGCGACTTTGGCCTGTCGCGCATGCTGGGTGCCGAGGAGAGCCACGTGGACACCCAGGTGCGCCTGCCTTGCAGCTTGTGTGTCAGTCAGACGCTGCTTGTGCTGTGCGTTGCTGCTCTGCGGTGGCTTGTGTTGGGCCCTGCTGCTCCCCCTAGCCCTGCCAGGGGGCTGTTGGATGCGCGCTGCAGCAAGAAGGAGAGAGGCACAGAACAGCTTGCACAGCGCCCTCGGTTGGCCAACCCACACTCCGCTCCTACTGCCTCCCCTCCCTGTGTGCCCTCCGCAGTCGTACGGCACTGCCAGCTACGCCGCCCCCGAGCTGCTGACCCAGGGCAAGCTGACAAAGGCCGCCGATGTGTTCTCACTCGGCATCATCAGTGAGTGTTTTTGGTAGAAACTGAGTGCTTTGCACAAACACTGCGAGCCCGGGCCAGGCTGACTGGCCTACGCCCGCATGGCTGGTGCGCCGCTTGCCTTCCACCCGCCGTCATGGTGCCACACCCGCCCGTCATGGTGCCACACCCGCCCGCTCACCCAGCCCCCTTGCTGTCCCTTACCCTGCCTGCCTTGCAGTGTGGGAGGTTGTGTCCGGCAGCCAGGAGCTGTACCCCGGCCTGACCGCCATGCAAGTCATCCTGCAGGTCTCGCAGCACCAGCAGCGCCCCGAGCTGCCGGCAGACTGCCCGCCCGCGCTGCGCGACCTCATGCAGCGCTGCTGGAGCCAGGACGCAGCACAGAGGTGCGCATGCGCGGTGCACGTGCGCTGTAGTTGTGCAGGTGGGTGCGGAGGTGGTACCGCGCCATGCACCCAGATGCCGGCGCCACCCGATGCAGCACCCATGCTATGGTGCTGTGTGGCCTTGTCATCTTGTCAGCGCTCCTGCCCACCTGCTGTACAGGCCCACGGCCGAGCAAGTTGTTGAGGACTTGCGCCAGCAGCTGATGGCGATGCGGCCGGCGCCCCACGCGGCGCCGCCGCGGCCGCCCCTGCGGCCGCACGCGGCGCCAGCGCCGCAGGAGCCTGTGCCGCCTGCGGCGCAGCCGCCAGTGGAGACAGCTTAAGGCTGCTAATACGCCGCCGCCACACAGTTCAAACCCCTTTTGAGTTGTCTTCCGGCGGCCGTTGCTACCCAAACCAGCGGCCGGCCGCCGGCCTGAACACCTGACAAGTCGCCCCGCGTGTTTGTTTCCCAACTTCCACTTTCACCATACCTTTTTTCTTCTCCCACGATACCGTCTTCCTCTCCCAACCCCTTACCCCTTCTTTCGTTGCCTCCAACGCTGCCGCTGCCTTGGATATGGTTTACTATCTTACTTCTCAAGCCCCCACTGTTTGCATGCCCACGGCTGCGCTTTGCGCCGCCCTGCGGCTGTGGCGCCCGTTGATCTATGCCAGCACCCACCGGCAGCACCCTGCCCTGCTGCCGCTGCACCCTCTCCAATTCCCGCCATCACTGCCTACTTTCTCTCTCCAGCCCATCTGTCATCAGTTCCCTGAGCCCTTGTGTGCTCCCCGGTGCCGTCTTCCCCCTCGCAGATCCCGTTGCGCACACGGGTGCTGGCTGTAACCTGCCTTGCAATCGGCACTGAGAGCAGAGGCAGCGGGCGCCAGAGGCGGCCATGACAGTGCAGATGCGGCTGTAGGGGACGCATGGGGCTAGATGAGGCAGAACAGCGCACCCTGTGGTTGCGCGAGAGGCGGTGCCAACTGGCGGTGCCGTGCTGGCGCTACCGGCATGGGAGCCCCAGCGCCTTGCACCCGTCTCCTGAGCGCCCCGGCACTTGTTCTTTGCTCGCCCAGCGCGTGCCAGCCGGCGAACAAGCACCAGCATGGCGGCCCCTCCCCCCCAGGCCGGCCAGTGGCCCACGGGCCTCTGCGTGAGTGATCGCTGCTGCCCCTCTGCCTGATGGGGCGCTGCGGGGCTGCAGGGAGCCGCGCCTGGGCCGCCCGGGCGCTGCAGCCGTTCTGAGCCAACGCGGTTGGGACGGCAGCTGGCGCAGCCCGCCCCCAGTGCTGGAGCGCTGTTTGTGAGGCGCCCGACACGCAGACGCGTGCCACGGGGCCCGGCCGGCCGTCCAGCCGCTGATACCTGCCGCCGGCGGTGCCCGCCGCCTTGCGCTGCCGTCGCCGCTGGACTTGCGCGTGTTACCATTCGATCCTGCTGCTACTGCTGCCCCAAATGCTGCCTGGGCCCTGGGCGGATGTCCGCCCCACCAGTGCACAGATTGCTTAGGCCCCCCCGACCTGCCCCTCCCCCTGCCC
>VIYQ01002711.1:0-19316 GCA_009928355.1 Chlorella sp. CH2018 | reverse complement strand
GGGGGGAGCCGTAGCAGGGGAGTTGAAGTGATGGGCGTGCACGACGGATTGCTGTGGCCAGGCTGCCGCAGCTGCTGAGCCAGGACCACCGTCGTGGCTGCATTTCCCGGCTGCTGCCGCGGAGCAGCAGCAAGGCAGACAGCCTGCACATGCCCACAAGCGACGTCTTCAACCGCCGCTGTGAGCCCTGCCCTGCTGACTGACCCGCTGCGCCCGCTGTGCCTGCTCCTGCCCGCAGCGCGTACCGCGGCCTGTACATCGTCAACTGGGTGTACCGCTACTTCACGGAGCCGCGCTACCGGCAGTGGCTGGTCTGGATCAGCGGTGTGGTGCAGACGGCGCTGTATGCGGGTGCGCTGCGCTGGGGCCGGGGCGGGGCGGGGGAGGGCTTGCAGATGCGGGACAGGCGTGGCTTGTCGGCGGCCAATGTCGTGCAATGAAGGTGGCACTGGGTTGCTACCGGTCACCTGCTGTTGTTTGTTGGTTGGAGCTAGGCTCGCTGCTGCTGGTCTGGTGTGGCACTCAGTTTGCCGACGTGCTCCCCTACCCTGCCGCCTGCAGACTTCTTTTACTTTTACGTCAAGGCGTGGAAGCACAACACGCGGCTGCAGCTGCCGGCATGATCCAGCTGGCTGGGTGGGCAGTGCACGTGGGCCGCAGCAGCCCTGCAGCGTGCAGTGGCCTGCGTCCCCATTTGCTGCCTCCCGTCACAGCTCCTGCGTTGTCTTGCGTTGCTTCTTCCTTGCTCGTCACCTTTGCCCGTTCGCCGCCCCCTGTCATTCCTGCCCACACTTGCCGAGCGCCCATTGCTTAGATGTGCCACAGCACCGCTGCCTGTGCGTCGTCCTATCCTGCCTCCCGCAGCCGTCCGATACTGTAAACCCTGACCACCGAAACGGTTTAGATGGCTGGCGCGCAAAGCGCCAGGCGCCAGCCGTCATCAGTTGGGCTGCACCTGGGCTGAGTTGTGCGTCTTCACTAGCTTGCATTCGACCTGCTGCATCAGAGGTGGGTGGGCTAGAGCAGCACAGGCTTGGGGCCTGGCGTGTGGCAGGGTTCCGAGGCCGGCTGCGGTCTCGGCGCAGTGTCGCAACGGGCCCAGCATCTATGGACAGGGCTGCTGGCTGCAGCCGAGGTGCACCGAGGCGGCGGCACGCACTGCACAGCCTGCGGTGCCGGTCCGCCGTACCACCGCCGCCATCGCCGCCACCCGCAGTAACCATGCCAAGCCAGGCAGCCGTTTGAGCTGCCCCTTGCTTTGCGTGCAACAGCTGCACATGCTGCTCTGTTGGCAGATGAGTGACAGAGCAGTGGCAGCTTGAAAGCTGGGTGATTGCCACCAGTGGTGATGACTGCCACCCAGCCTGTGTTCTTGCAGGCCCCAACCATATGTCGACACCTACTGAGAAGCCCCAGGCTGCGCCCACGGGCAAGGCCGAGGGCAAAAGCTTCAAACTCATTGAGAAGAGCGGCATGGACCTGGAGGCGCTGGAGGTGGAGGGTGGGTGCTGATGATGTGCTGCCTGGATGCGCCGCTGCTCTCCCGCTGCTCTCCCGCCTAGCTTGGGAGGGTGCTGCAAGTGAAGAACAACCTCTGCTGTGACTCACGCTTTCCTGGCATGCGTCCTTTCCACTCACGTGCTGCACACATGGGTGCAGCATTGCATGCACCCAGACGGCTCCTGCCATCCTACACTTTGGCCTGCTGCAGGCGAGGAGGGCCGGGCTGGCGGCGACGTGGCGCAGGAGGCGGCTGCAACCGGCGCCCCCACCAGCCAAGAGGAGAAGCGGTAAGGAGGGGCGCCATCATGGGCAAGTGGAGCTGCAGATCAGCAGTTGGGGACACCGCCAAAGTGGGCACTCATGTACCTGCTTGCAGTGAGATTCAGGAGAGGGAGGCCAACCGCTGAGGATGCCAACGCTGAAGCTTGCCAAACGTGGAGCCAGCGCCAGCGGCACGCCGGCCCACTGACCCCCGGCTGCCACACAACCTCAGAGCTCAAGTAGCGTGCATGCATGTACTGCTGCATGGTAAATGGTGACTGCCTTGTTTATTGCGTGTTCGTCAAAGAAGCTGGACAGGTAGCAGTGCTGTAAAGTTAGCAGAGGGACAGCTGAGCAGTGCAAGAAAAGGAGGGTCATCAAAATTGGCCAGGCGCGCCAAGTTGCAACGGCTGGCCTGCGCTCTGAAGGTGTCCTGTGCGCGCCTGTGCTGCGCAACCTGTTGAGCCATGCCACCCAGCAACCAGCAAGCCACGTCATGGGTGCTCTGGCGCGTGGGTGTACTCGTAGTCAATGTGCACATCTGCAGCAGGGCAGCGGGCAGCCAAGGGGAGCAGGAGTGGGTGGCAGCCGTGGGCTGCGCCCTTCCCTCGTCCAGCCAGCGCCAGCCTGCTCAGGCCCAGGCAACTGGTGGGGGGTCCCCACATGCCAGCGGCGGCACCTCCTCAGCCACAAAGAAAAACCTGCCCCAGCTCACAGGCTCGGGAGACCTCCGGCAGCAGCTCCAGCTTGACTTGCAGGGATTCGCCTGCGGGCAGTGTTCAGGGGGTGGCAAGTCTCAATGGGAAGTCTCCCGATTCAGAAGTGCAGTACAATCCTGCAGTTGGCCGCGCCCCGGCCCGTGCGCACTGCTGGTTTACAGTGGGCGGTTGCTGCCTCCTCGACCTGCCCCAGGCAGTGCCACAGGGGTAAGTGCCTCACCAATGTCGTGTGCCTCTCGGACTGACATGAGCGGCGGCAGAACAATGTCCACTTCCGCAATGTAGCTGTTGCCGAGCGTGAAGGCCCTGCAGTGCATCATGCACAGAGCCAGTGGTGGCTTGAATGTGTGTGGGCAGCTCGCCCAAACAAGGCAGGTGCCGCAGGCTGCACCGGGCCGACACACCCCGCCCCATCTTCGACCCTGCACCCACCGCACGGTGTCAATTTTCTGCACCCGCTCGTCGTGGTAAAACGCAAGGTACGTGAGGCGCTGCAGCAGGTCTGGCGGCGCCGCTCGCCCCACCAGATTGAGCAGGTGCTGCTGCGCCTGGCCGCCCCAAACCCACACCACCCAGAGGGACAGGGCAATGGCGATTGCTGGGTCCCAGTAGGCTGCCACTTTGGCACCCAGCAGGGCACCTGCAGGCATAGAGGGCAATGCAAGGAGGGGCGTGGCACATGGGCAGTGTGCGGCAACCTGAGTACCGCACCCGTGCGCATCCCAACACCTCACAGTGCAGCTAGCCCCAGTCAGGCACAGCGCCCTGCAGGAGTTGCTTGCCTGCCAAACCCACGCCATTCACCAGCACATCGTTCAAATGGTCCAGGGCAAAGGCTGCAACTGCGGGGCTGGGGCTGCCGCGGCTGCAGACACAGGGCCAGCACGTGGGCAGAGTCAGGGGCAGGCATGGGACTGGTCGCCATGTGCCATGCTGCGCATGAGGCAGAGGCGGAGGCAGCCTGCCTAGCAACAACAGGTGTTCAGCAGCACAAGCACTTGCCAGTACAAGAAGAGAGCGAGCTTCATTGCCACGACTCCCAGGGTACCTGCAAAGCAGCAGGGCACGGCAGACTGCTAGCCACCCTGCAGATGCACAACTGGATGCTCAAGAGCAGCAGCACATCTCGGCATGCAACCCGCCCACGCAGCTGCCCTCACCTCCCACCACAATGCCCATCTTGCCGCCCAAGTCTGGCGCCGCACCGTTCAGCAGCGCCTGCGGAGCAAGAACAAACAGCAACAGCAGACATTGCACCTCATCAGCCCTGCCTCACTTCGTGCAACACGTTTTGCCTCCGGCACGGGGCTGGTGGCGAGCCATCAACCCAGGCAGGGTGTGGTCTGGTGAACCCTCAACCGCTGGAAAACCCAGTCGCACCTTGATGCCTTCCACGATGACTTCGAAGGCGGCGGTGCCCATGATCACGCTGAACACAATGATGCCCAGCGGCTCCATCCGCTCCTTGCCCACTGGGTACTGGTCTGCGGGGCAGGTGGAGGCAGCGCATGTGCTAGTGTGGAGCTGCGGCTGGCCGGGGGAGCAGCTGCCCCGTGCAAGTGCAAGCAGCACATCATGATCATGGCAAAATGGCCACCCAGCGGGAGGCTAGGCACCCCATCCAAACAGGCACGGCAGCGGCTTCCTTAGCACCGCTGCGGGGCTCACACTTGTTGCGCTGCCGGGCCTCATGCGCACTCCAGAAGAGCAGGATGCTGGACAACACATCCAGTACGGCGTCCAGGGTGGCCACGACAAGCGACAGGCTGCCGGACAGCAGCGCCAGCGCGGTCCGCACAACTAGCAGCACGCAGTTGGCGGCAAAGGACACCGCGAGCGCCCGCTGCACTTGCGCCTCCTCCTGGAAGGGGAGCGAGCGGCGAGCTGGGTGGCAAGGTTGGTGCCCACCACATTGCCACGTGCCCCTCAGCCTGCCATGCTCGCGGCTGCTCCCAGGCTTCCATGCATAGTACGGATCCTGGTGTCAGCGCACGCCACAGCCAACACTGCCTAAACACTGCCCTGCTGCAACCCGCCTCTGGAGCTCCCAGGCCAGCTGCACGCCGTATCCTTCGCAACCTCTCCCCAGTCTGCCCACCCGGTGCACATCATTGGTGAACAGGCCGCGGTGGATCTGCTCGGTCTGCACCAGTGCATCGATCAGCTCGTTCTGCCGCAGGTAGTATGCCTGCAGTGACCGCCGCTGCTTGCGGCTGATGGTTGGCGTCTTGGCCAGCAGGTGCTGCGGCAGGGGCGGTGCGCACGAGCCGGCAGGATTTGCAAGACAGTGCAGCTAGGAACAACGCCACTCGATGTTTGGAGGAAAAATCGAGCAAGATCGAAGGGTTGGTGAGCCATGCAGCGGCGGTGTGCACCGTGTGGTGCGGCGGCAAGCGACGGCGGCGGCGGCGGCGTCCCGACAGTGTCGGCGCACCTCTAGCGCAGCTGCATCCTGTTTGAAGTCCCTCAGCCGTTCTATCGCGTCACTGTAGGCGGTGGGGCGTGGCGAGGGCGCAGCTGGAGACTCCACGTCGTCTGCAGGCTCCAGCAGAGGCTGCGCCTCTGGGAATGCCATCGCAGATGGCTTGCAAAGTGATCGCGGCAACCGGCTGGGGGGCCTGGGCTACTGCTGATGCCGCCGCCACCGCTGCTGTCGGCCTCGAGGGTTCAGCCCGCTTGGCGGCGTGCGCTTGCCTGGTAAAGGCATCGCAGCCCGTGCCACCCCGTCAACCCCCAGGCAAAGCTGCATATTTCACAGGTAATGCATTGTCATACAACGCAGGCCTCCAGGGAGGCTGCCTTGCAACCAGGCATCCACACCACGCGGTGTGCTTCTCGCCAAGCGGTGGCATCGTGCACAGGCAGTTTGCTCTTGTGCAATGCGACCTTCTGTGCAAGCTTCTCAGCAGCGTAACGCTGTACACACAGCCACAGCAGCATACTGCTGGTGACGACTCAGCTGCCAGGATGCTGTCCCTGCTGCGCCCTCTGCATTGCTATCAGTGCGCTGCCCCCGAGCCGTGGTACGTGGCATGCTGCAGCCCCGCGTAGCGATCGCCCTGCACCGCGCCCTCCGGCACAGCCGCCTCCAGCTCAGCTAGGTCCTGCAGCAAGGGAGGTCAAGGTGGTGCAAAGGAAGGCATGGGTGGTAGAAGGAAACGGGGGAGGTCGTGTGCTCAGGAGGTAACCACCATCGATTGCAGGCTCCTCAGCCTGCAGGCCAGCGCAGCGCGCATGCAGTGTCCCGTTCAGCACCGCATGCTCAGCAGACATGCAAACAAGGGGCTTGCCCAGCAGCTGACCTCTGGAGTGAGCCGCACATCGGCCGCACCCACGTTCTCTTCCAGCCGCCCCGCGCTCTTGGTGCCTGCAGTTCCAAATGGCAGTTGCATGGCACCACTGTGTGGATGCAGGTTGCATGGAAGTCAGCATCAGGCAGCATGGGCCGCAATGAAAGGCGGAGGGGCAGCAGCAATGCATCCGCGTCACAGCGCTCTGGGCAGGCATTGGCCATCGCCCGCAGGAGCCAGTGCTCCCCGCATGCATCACCTGGGATGGGAATGACATCATCACCCTGTGCCAGCAGCCAGGCCAGGGCCAGCTGGGCGGGTGTGCAGCCCTTGCGCTCTGCAATCGCCGCCACCTTGGCCGCCAGCTGGCGATTGTGCTCAAATGCTTCGCCCGAGAAGCGCGGCTGGCCCCAGCGCCGGAAGTCCTTTTCCCCTAGCTCAGCGGTGCTTGCAAAGCGGCCGGCCAGCAGCCCTCGTCCCAGGGGGGAGTAGGCCAGCACCCCAATGCCCAGCTCTCGCAGGGTGGGCACAATATCACGCTCCGCATCGCGGCTGAACAGGCTCCACTCCAGCTCCACGCACGTGATGGGATGAATGGCATGGCAGGCGCGCACCTGCGCAGAAGACGAGGGCAAGCAGCAGCTTGAGGTGTCACGGAGCCCAAAGGCTGCACACAGGGCAAGATGCTGCAAGCTGTATTCAGTCCGTACCCAGGCCGTCACTGCAGGCGCCGAACCTGTGCTGCCGACACCTCGCTGAGGCCGATGTAGAGAACCTTGCCCTCCTCAACCAGCTCCTGCTGAGTTGGTGGCGGGGCAGCAGTGCGTGCTTGGCAAGATCGGCGGAACGTGGCCACGTGTCACGCCCCGCAGCAGCGCAGCCACTTCCGCCGCGCATTTGTGGCTACTCACAAGGCATGGGCACCGGACACCCACACATGCACCCAGCTTCAGCTGCCGCCTTGGTTCCAGCAGCAATGCGAACGCTCAGTCTGGCTCCGGCAAACCAAAGCTGACAGATCATCAAAACCACCCACCTTGAGCGGGCGCATTATCACCTCCAGCAGCACCCCATCGCGGCTCTCAAGAATACCCCGCAAATAACAGCATTCAACCGAACAGGCCACCGCACCTTGAGCTCCCCCATCGTCTCCTCCAGCGGCACTCCGGCGGGCACGGGGCCCCGCAGCGTGAACACATCGATGCAGTCCAGCTGCAGGCGGTTCAGCGAGCCCTGGCAGCAGCGGCGTGCGTTGGCGGGGGAGAAGTCAGCCTGGTTGGACGGGGGCGCTGCGCACAGTTGGGTGGTGACATGTGTTGCTCCCGGCCACCAACCTACATCGCCCGTAGGCGGCAGCTGGAATGGAATGGCACACCTACCGAGCGGCAGAGCGCTGCTGCGCCCCAGCCTGCCCCCTCCAGCCACCTGCAGCTGGCCGTCCTTGAACATGGGCCCCCACTTGGTGGCGACCACCACGCCGCCGCGCCGCCCAGCAAGCGCCTTGCCTGCAGCAGCATGTTCGGGATAGGGGCAACGGCAGGCAGCTTGGGCAGCAGCTTGCTGCGGTTCCTCTCACCGTGCTGCTGAGAGGAGCACTCGAGGGCAAGGTGAGCACTCCTAGTGCTGCGGGCCAGCAATTGGCGCTTCCCCACAGCCCCGCCCTGCCCACCCAGCACGGTTTCGCCGCTGTACGGCCCGTACAGGTCGCTGGTGTTGAGCAGCGTGATTCCTCGGTCCAGGGCACGGTGGATCACAGCCACCGCCTCGTCCTCGGTCAGGCCCTCCGGGTCGTAGAAGCCGCATGCATGGTTGGAGGGAGCAAGGACGGGAGGCAGACTGTTTACTTTGTTGTAGGGGAGGCAGGCGGCAGTAAGGCTGAGCGGACGAGCGGGCCAGCCACAGGCATCCACTGCCGCACTGCCAGCGGCTTTGTCATGCTATGCACTGCTACTGCTTTGCAGCAGGCAATGCTCGTCGAAGAAACAAGACTGCTGCAAGCGCACCTCCCGGCACAAGCGACATGCAGCCCAGGCCGATAGCCGAGGCCTCGCAGCCCTGGCTGCCCAGCTTGCGAGTGGGCAGCCGCATGGCGTAGCTGCAGGTAGCAGGGGAGCCAGGGGAGGGTGGTTTAAAAGTGCAGCAAGCAAGCGGCTAGTGGCTACAGCTTCACCGCACACTGGCTGGACCAGGGGCGCCAGGGCGAAGCTGTGGCAGCGGCGGCAGCGGCGGCGGCGGCGGCAGCAGGGGCAGGCGCCGCGGTGAGCTATACAGATCGCCTCGGGATTCACCAACGTCTTATCCAGCTCCTAACGCGGGCTGGAGCTGTGCCGTGCGGCCGGCGGAGGTACCGGGCGCACTCCCCAAAGCCCTGATGCCTCGATCCCTTGTAACAACAGGTTATTGGAAGGCGCAGAGATCGATCAACCTCGCTGACGTGCCGTCCGAGCACCCTGGGTGACCCCATGGGCGGCACGCTGGGGGCGGTTTGCACAGCGGCGACGGCAAACTCTCAAGCACTCGCTCGCAAGCATGGGAACTGGAACAGCCAGAACCTGCATATATAAGTCACGTCAAGCTCACAGTGCTTGAACACTTGGTACTAGGAAAGCATGGGAGGTGACGCACGGCTTCGCCCCTGTAACCGCCCATGCAGCGCCGTCGCAACTCCAATGTGGCCGACGGGCAGCAGCGTGCAGGCTGCATGCGTTGCAAGGCAGCAGCTGCTCATGTTCCAGCGGGAGTGGCCCAGAACGGTGCGCCTCTGGCCACATGCCATTGCTGCTGCAGATGTCCTGAGCACTGTGCGGTACGCTGCGCCCCGTGTAAACCTGTGCGGGGCGCTCTGCTCAGGACGTCGAGCTCAGGGTGGCCAATGACCCAAACTGCACCAACAGACCTCAAGGCATCCATCCTGCAAGCAAGCCCGGCTGGCCTACAAGCCGCCCAGGGACCACGGGCCATGGCCCTGGCTCCTTGCAGCAAGAAGAGGGAGGGATGGCGCCAGTACAACCGAGGCGCGGCGGGCTGTAGACTGCCTCTATCATTTGTTCCCACCAATAAACGTTGAGGTCTGAGCGTCGCAGCGTGCCCAAACCCAACATGCAGTGGCTCTATCAGACAGTGGTGCCGCTGACGCGGTGCCGGTGAGCCGCGCTGTGACCATGCTGCGCCTTCAACCACCCCTGTGCCGCTTTGCGCGCCGCTGTTTCCTCTTCCATCCAGTTAGCGGCATCTCCATCGTCTGGTGGACGGAGGAGGCACGCGAGCCGCCCGCAGAATGGCCACGAGTCGCGGCTTGACGCCTGCAGGGGTTGCGGCAGTGCTGATGAGCATTCTAGCCATCGGTGAGGCTGCTGAGATGATGCGCGGAGCCAGGGAGGGCTCCGGGGGTTTGGAGCCGGTCCCCCTGAGGCAGCCCTCAAGGCCCGGTTCTCCACAGTGCGCCCGGCGCTGGATGGACTGCGTTCGTGCGATTCTAACCGAGCTCCACCGAGCCCATGGTGTGCAGGAATGGCCGCGCAGCCATCGGCCTCGCCGGCGGCGGCGGCGGCTTGCACACAGCAGCTGGCGGCCACAAAGGCCGGAATGGCAAAGGCACAGGCCAGCGCATCCGCCCTGTCCACCCGCCTACGTAGCTGCAACACTCAAAAGGCGTCCCTGGCGCAGCAGCTCAGGTGGGGGCGCTGGCTGACTAGCCGGCCGGCAGACAGCTATGTGTGCGGTACGCTCCTGCCGCATGTGACCCGTCGTGCTGCGGTGCCGTTGGGCTGGGCGCCTAATCGTCGCCCTGTTTACTCGCCCTCCCCATCTGCAACAGGGCCGCAGCCGCCACCCCTGCAGCATCGGTTGCCAGGAGCGCCACTGTCAAGGCCGCCGCGGCGGCAGCCCCCTCTGCCACTGCAGCCAGCCTGGCGGCGTGCAGGACGCAGCTGGTGCAGGTCACTGCTGAGATGGATGGCGTGCAGGAGAGCCTGATGCTTCAGCTGGAGGACGCTCTCACACAGATTGTCAAGCTGAAGGCTGACCTGGCGGCCGCCAACAAGGCCACCAGCACCGCCCAGGCGCTGCTTGACAAGGCTGCCCAGGAGCGCGATGCTGCAAAGGCCTCCGCCGGTGAGCCCTGGGTGTTGGTTATGATGTCCGCAGGCAAGGCGGCAGGACAGCATGAACAGCATGCCGCGGCGCACTGCCATCCCCTCCAGCGGACTGCCCAGTGCTGCAGATGCGCAGGCACGCCAGCTGCCTTGCGAGCGCTCGCCTCGACACAGGGTGCACCCTGCCGCCATGCCCGCACCTGCCAACCCTGCCTCCCCTGCCCGTCTGCAGATGAGCTGCGCATACAGGCCAGCCAGCTGGCAGCAGAGGCCCGTGAGACGAGCGAGCAGCTGTCTGGGCTGCAGGAGACACTGGAGCAGGTCAGCACAGAGAAGGGCGCCACCAGCGAGGAGCTTGCCAGCTGCCGGGGGGACCTGAGCAAGGCCACTGGTGAGCCCAGCTGGATGGCTGGTTGGTTGTAGCTGAGGCCTGCCGTGTCTGCGGTCAGCTGAGGCTTGTGGTATGTGCCTCATTGATCACCGTCTCAAGGGAGCGGCGGCAGTCTGCACCCGGCATCCAGCAGTTGCCGTCATGTACTCGGCCGCCCGCCCCTCACACTGCCCCTTCCCTGCCACGTGCCGCAGCCGAGACGGCCGATATCAGCAACGAGCTGGTGTCGTGCCAGCAGTACAGCGGCCCTCTGGCTGCACAGCTGGAGGAGGCCAACAAGCAGCTGTCCAGCTGTGAGGCCGACCTGCAGCACTGCCTGACCAACAACATAGCCGTGGCCGCCGGGCGCTGATCATGCGGCGCTGCGTGCTCAGCCCTGCCCTCCATTGCAGCACGCTCCGGCCTGCTTTCCGCCTCTCCTGCCTTTCCGCATTCCTTCCCTTGTTGCCGGACCGCTCAACTCGGATCCTGAGATGTCCGCTCACAGTGCACAATTATTTTCCTCCTAGCGCATAACAGCCTGGTTCCCAGGCCTGCCGTTTTGACATTTCTTTCCATGCCCTTCCCCCCCAACAAGCAAACGCATTCCTACCCTATCCCTTCCCTCCCTTCCGCATGCACTGGCATTGTTGCCTCCACAGCCCCACCAACCCCTGCATTCTTATTCCACGGAAGGTAGACCCCATCCCTGCCATACCTTGCGACCTCTGATACACCAACCTCTTTCTAAAAGCTGCATCTTGGACATTCATCTTCCCAAATCTCTTTGCCAAACCGTGTGTTCAAGCCTCTGCCTCCCTTGAACACCTGATGAGGCCATCTCATGGCATCATGCCCATTGCTTCCGCTGTAAACGCGAAACTGACTTACAGTCAAGCGCACCAAAGAGAAGCCAAACGGCTGCAAGGTCCAGGTCACGTATACAAGTACATCAGAAGGAGCGGTTCTTGAGGACGCGGTGCGCTATGAGGGTCCAGGCGTACAGCCCGCAGCACAGCCATGCAGCGATGATCTGCAGGCAAGGAGGCAGGGACGGATCGTGCACAGCTTCCCTGAGCGCGCTGGGCTGCAGATGCACACAGCAGCTGCCGCTACAGGCACGTGCATCACACAGGGCGAGCCTGGCACAGAGCCCACCCACAAAACACCAACAAGGCAGCCGCTGCCAACCTTGAGCTCTGTGCCCCAGATTGCCAGAAGGCAGCGGCCGCCCATCTGGCACCCACCCTCCCCATCCACCCAGCGAGCGCACCTTGGTCCATGTGGATCCCCAGCCCCGGTCCATGGTGTTCAGCCCCTGCTGCCCCTCCAGGTCCCAACCCACAAACAGCATGGCCTGCAGCACAGGGTGCCAGCACAGGGTGCAGCGGAGGGGGAGTTTCAGAGACAGGGGCAGACAGGCGCCTGGCGTGTACCTGACCACAGCAGGCGTGGCGCCGGCGGCGCCGCCAACAAGTAGGGCTCCCTGCCAACAGGCGGTGCTCCCTGCGGTGCAGTCCAATGCGCAGGGCTGCGCTGCAATGCAGTGGGCAGCACGTGCGCCTCACCATGTAACAGCTGGCAAGCATGAACATCAGATGGAAGAAGTCTGGCCGGTGCGGCAGCTCGTCATCGTCACAGCCTGTGCCCGCCGACAGGTCGAAGGCATTGCTGCTGGTGGCGCCGCTCATTGTTGAGTAGCCCAGCTGCATTGAGTGGATACGTGGCGGAGTGGGAGTGACTGCCAAGGCACCAGCTGCTGCCAGCTGCTGCCGCTGTTGCCAAAAACGGGAGCAGCAGTCCGCGCTGTTGCAACAGGAGAGCAGCAGTCTGCATGTGTATGTGCAGCATTGCTGGCACACGCCTGGCCAAGCTGCAGCAGCAAGCACAGCAGAGCCTGCTTACCGCCAGAATCGCCACCACAAAGCCGATGATCTGTGTGCAGGGTCAAGCAGGGAGGGAGGCAGGCAGGCAGGGCATGGTAAGCCAATTGCTGCGCAGGACAGCCCAACATGGTTCGGCTGAGCACGCCGCTGCCTCGGAAACAACAGCTTGCAGCCAGTCACCAGCCAAGTTTATGTGCTTGCCAGCACCCAGCCCTGCCTGCCCCACCTGCACCGCCTTGTTGGACGAGGCTGTCGAGTTGGCGCAGGCATGGCTGAGCGGCTCGCTGTTCAGTGCAGACCAGCAGTAGTAAGTGGTGTCTGCAAGCCAGTGAAGAGCAGGTGGTTGTTGTGGGCACCATCGCCGTAGGTCAGCTGGGAGTGTGGCGGGTTGCGCGGCATCCCTGATGCCAGAAGATTGCACAACGGCGGTGCCCGGCGCCCCTGCCAGTCACTACGCACATGCAAAGACGCATGCGGAGGTGAAGAGCCCCGCGCTCTCTGGCCGGATGGGGCTGACGCTGATTGCTCCGTAGATGAGGAAGAACAGGATGATGGATGTGATGAACCAGATGTTGAGGGAGCAGGATGGCTCGGGGGCCCAGTACTGCATGCACGGCGAGGGTGTGCAGGGGTGGGCGGGGGTGGGCAGCCGGGCAGCTGGGGTTTGGTGCAGCAGTCTGGTGGTGAGCCGCGGGCCTGGTTTGCGGATTGTCCATGGAGTGCAAGCTACCCACCACCACCACCATCACTTCCCAACCACGCGCTGTGCTTGTCCGGTCCTGCCAAGGCGCAACAGCCGGGCTCACGTGGTACAGGAAGCCAATGCCCACAAAGGAGCCGCAGATGAGCAGCGCTGTGCTGGCCACCAGGGCCCAGGCGCATTGGTCGCGCTCCAGCAGCCACTCGTTCACGACGTAGATGAACTCAAGCAGGATGATGAGCTGTGCAGGTAAGGAAGGCAAGCGGCAGTCGCACCCAAGCACGGCACAGGGGAACCAATCGGCCGCCCAGCAGCACCAGGCACCCAACAGCCCGGCCGGCTGAACAGACACTTCAGCAGCAGCAGCCGCCGCAGCAGCACCCAAGCTGTCACCTGAAGCACAATGAAAATTCCGCTGAAGACGCGCGCGGCCTGGCTGAAGCCATCCAGCGCCGAGGCGGGGACCCAAAAGAAGCCGGCGCAGGCGCCTGCCCACAGCAGGAACCTGGGCGGCACGAGGGGCTGGCGAGAGGCTCAGCACAGCTGCTCACGGGCTGGAGAGCGGCTGGTGCTCACAGCACTGCACATGCAGGCAGGCAGCTTGCTTGCATGGAGGTCACCCTGACGGCGCAGCTGCACACACTTGATGGGCCACCAGCCTGTGTGAAGCGAGATGCGCGGGTTGGTTTTGTGGGTCACTCCCAGCAGCAGCAGCAGCTGCAGCGCGAAGAAGCAGAACGTGCCGAAGCTGCGGGGTGGGGTGGAGTGGGATGACAGGCGGTAGAGGCGGCGCTGGAGAGCGTGCACTGCGCAAGGCATGGGTGCTGTGTGTGGCTTCTTGTTTGAGAATCTCACAGAGTTCCTCGCCAGCTTTGGTTCTGGAGAGTGACACGCTGGTTTTGCATGCCAAATTAGCAAGGCGGGGAAGCGGGGGGATGCCATGTCAGCGAGCGCACCTGATGGCCATGACGGCCTGCTTTCCCAGGCAGGACCGGCTGGGCGGGTCGGTTTTTGAGAGGCACTGCGCCAAGCGGTGAAGGGCGAGGGTGGGAAGGGGTGGCACAGGCCCCAAGCGTGATGGGTGCTGCTGCTCCTCCCTCTGCTGCTGCTAGGCTGCCGAGCGTTGCGACAGCCCTTTCATGTTGCGGCCGCCTCCTGCTTGCCTCATTGAGTGGTGAGAAGTCCAGAGCGCTGCCGCCATAATCGCGCAGCACCCAGCAGGCGATGACGGTGCCTACAAAGCCAGCAAAATAGATGAACTGCGCGGGAATAGCAGAGGGGAGAGGCGGCGAGCAGGGAAGTGAAGGGAAGTGATGTGCTGCACAGGGCAGGCAATATGACCAGCGCAGTGAAGGCGGTTGTGTATGCAGCGGGAGAGGGGCTTGGCGGCGTGCCGCTCGGCAGCAGGGGGAGGGGAGCGGGCGCGCGAGTCCAGCGACAGGGCGACAACCGGGACGCCGGCTGTGCCGGTTGCGACGCAGGAGGGCAGCACCGCACCTGGGCTAGCTTGTACGACACCGTGCACGCCGCGCAGCCCATCTCAGCTGGCCCGGCAGCCTCCCACAGCAGCTGCGGCGGCAGGTGCGAGTGCGGCGGCGGCGGCGGGGCGGCGGCAGCGGGGAGCTAGAGCGGCTGGGGAGCACGGGGATCACTTTACGAGCTACTGAAGGCTTGCACAGCCAGCTGGAGAGCGGGCGTGGCGGAAGAGAGAGGTAACGCGGTGGACGCCAGTGTCCGAGCAGCTGTTCCCGTCTGTGGCGGGGGTGAATAGCTGACAGAGCTACTGGCGAACTGTCTGGAACCGATCAATGCCCAGGAAGGCAGGCGGGGGCCGCAGGTGGCGGGACCGGCCGGCCTTGCATGAGGCGCGCTCAAGCCGGGGCGGCGATCGGCGCAAACAGGCGTGCGGCACTGCCAGTCTTGCGCAAAGAAGCGAGCGGGCGACGCCATGCGCCCCCGAAAGGCAGCTAGCCGGCCTTCGCCCTGAGGGGCCTCCCGGGCGGCCGTCGAGCGCTCCAAAGGGCGCAGCATCGTCACGGCAGTAAATATCAGCGCGCGAAAAGCCCATCGGCGCCCTCCCGCCCCCCAGCGTTGTTGCCCACCCCGACCTTCCTCCCCAGGCGCCCCGGCGGCGCTCCCAGCCGCTCCCGCAACTGACAGCGACCGCGATGAGCGCCCCAGCCTGGCTGGCGCCCCCCGGGGCGACGTTCGAGGAGGCCCTGGCGGTGGGCGGCGATGTGCAGGCGGCACTGCTGGCCGCGGCCCCCAGCCTGCCGCACAAGGACCTGGGCCGCCTGTACCCCGCCACCATGCAAGACGCGGTGGCGGTGGTGCACGCGCGGCTGGAGGAGAACAAGAAGAAGGCGGCGGCCAGCAAGCAGAAGAGCAAGTCCAAGGGCGGCGCGCCGCACTCGCCCTCCGACTCGCACTTCCCCGGCGCCCGCCCCGGCGGCGGCGACCCCTCAGCCTTCTGGCTCTACATTGAGGTGTGAGGGGAGGAGGGGTGGGGAGCGGTGGCACCCGTGCAATGGGCCTGGCAGGGGGTCAGAGGGGGCCACCAACCCGCACGCCATGCTGCGCAGCGCTCGCCGTTGCAGCCGCCCAATTCAGCAGATGCTCCGCCACCGGTCCAGAGGTCCCGCCATCCACTGCTGCCCTCCTCACCCTCACTCAAGCTCTGTGCTCTCGTGCTTGTCCCACAAGCAGGACTACTTCCGGGACTTCAGCCAGGACGACCTGCGGGGCCTGCTGCCGCTGCTGCGCGACCCACGGGACGATCCCGCATACAAGGTGGGCTCTTGAGAGGCAGCTGCTTGCTGTGGTTCACTGTCCGCAAACTCGTCTGGCTGCACCGCCAAGTAGTTGTCCGTGCTACTTGCAGCCTGCCGGTAGCAGGCTGGTTGCGTGCACGCCTTCGACACCCGGCAGCTGGGTCCTTCCCACCTCGCCATTGCTGCTGCCATCTAACACTGCAAATGCAGGTGCCGCCGTCGGGCAAGCGGGTAGAAAGCGACCCCGCGGCTCGCAAGGCGGCAGCCACCAAGGCGGCAGCAGAGGCGGCAGCGGCCAAGGCAGCCGCTTCCCGGCTGGGCACTGAGTGGGACACTGGCACAGCAGACTCCAAGCCGTCTGCTTATGTGGACCCCAACAGCCTGGATGCCGAGGCAAGTGGGACAGGGGGCCCAGGATGGAGTGTAAGCAAGATGCTCTTCCAGCAAGCAAGCAGGCCGTGGTGGCCTCCACAGTCTTGTGCTAGTCTGCAAGCCATCTGCTTGTTGCTGCCTTGTCTAATCGCCGCCGCCCTCCCTGCCCACCCCACCGCCTGCCTGCAGCGGCGCAGCAGCCGCCTGGTTTCGCGGCAGTGCAAGGAAGAGGAGGCGCGGCGGCAGCAGGAGCTCGAAGCGGCGGCAGCAGCGGCAGCCAGCGCAGCAGAGCAAGCGGAGGCGGCAGCAGCGGAGGCTGCAGCTCGTGCGATGGCTGTGGTGCCAACCACAGCCAAGGGCGCACCTGCAAAGCGGCTGCTGGATGTGCTGCCGGAGCAGCGGCTGGGCCTGCTGCTGAAGCAGGTGGGGGTGCGGGGCGAGGAGGAGGGGCAGGCGGGTGGGAAGTGCAAGGCTGCAGGCAGCAGCTGGGGTGTGGGGTAGTTGCGCGCCGCTACTGATGCGCCAGGCGCACTGCCAAACATGCCGGCCAACTCTCCTTTGCCCATGCTTCTCCTGCGCAGCTGAACGACCTGCTGGAGCTGACTGACCGGCCGCCGCTGTCGCCCGACGGCTGTAGCAAGGCTGCGCAGCAGGCTCTGGCCCAGCTGCTGGCTGCCACAGCAGCGGGAAGCAAGCCAGATGACATCAGCCCAGTGGTGCGGGACGAGATAGAGCTCTGGCTGCGTCGCCAGCTGGTGCCACTTGCAGAGCGGCTGGGGTGCAGCTTGCCGGTGCTGCCGCCCTGGGCAGGCCAGGCAGGTGAGGATGCAGCGGCCAGCAAAGGCCAGGAGGGGGAGGCTGCCAAGCCTGCAGATGGCAAGCAGGGGCAGCAGCAGGGTGAGCAGCAGCAGGCACAGCAGCAGCAGCAGCAGCAGACCGGCAGCAAGGCCACCACCGGTGGCAGGAAGAAGGGCAAGGGTGCAGCTGCTGCAGCCGCGGAGCCAGCAGCTGACGCCGATGCTGGGCCTGCCTCACCCTCAGCAGCTGCGGCAGGCAACACCGCGGCGGCAGCAGCAGCGGCAACAGCAGCAGCGAGCGAGCCGCCACGAGGCCGGCTGCCCACTGCAGCCTACCTGCACCCCTACACCGCCTTGATGCTTCGGCACCCGGTGCAGCAGCACACTGTGCAGCAGGCGTTGGAAACGCCGGCTCTAGACGCCCATGCAGCGGGCCTGCCCCGCACCACAACAATGGGGCAGCTGGAGTCGGTGGCTGCAGGCGGGGCAGCTGCAGGAGAGGGCGACGCAGCAGCCACGCCGGCGGCATCAGCGCTGACCGCCACCCCTGGCACAGGCGGCGCGCTGAAGGAGGTGCCGTCTGTCGCCAACCTGTCCTCTCTTGTGCAGCAGCCAGCTGCCACAGCATCCACAGCGGCGGTTGCCTCCACAGCGGGTGCAGCAGCGGACACAGCAGGCACAGCGGAAGTGGTGGCCAGCCCAGCGGCAGCAGATGGCACGCCATTGGAAGGCGCGGCAGATGGCGCAGCGGGCCAGCAGCAGCCGTCCAGCGCGGCACCCTCTCGAACGGGCGGCCGAGCCCGGGCGGTCAGCAACTATGCTCTGCTGGCAGGCAAGAAGCAGACCAACCGCAACGCCATGGGGCCGCCCAAGAAGGTGGGTGCTGGAGGGCGCTGCGCATGTCAGGCCGTGTTGCTGGGTAGGCTTGATTGCCTGCAACCATTACTTGGAGCTGGGCTGTGCTTCCTGTGGAGGCCTGCTAATTGGTGCACCACAGTGCCTTGCCAGCTGACGGCGTGTTCAAAAGTGCTTGCCCCCGCAGGTGGTGCGCACCCAGACAGTCCGGCCAGAGCTGGAGGCAGCTGCTCAGCACCCGGTGGCCCGGGCAGTGGCGGCCATGGTGGCGGCAGGTAGGCTCTCACGCATTCGCATGCGTCAGGCCTTCCCCTTCTGATGGCAACCCATGTGCACTGCTGCTGTGCAAGGCAGCTGCTGCACTGCTGTTTGCTGTGCTGCACTTTGTCGCCCACCTAAATGCCCAGTGATCGAGCTTCACAAATGCATCGTGCAGGCGAGGCGGAGGCACCCACTGCCGACCAGTGGAAGGCAGCGGTGGATCACAATGAGGAGCTACTGGCTGCTGCACCCGAAGACGAGGTGCTGGCGGAGATGCTGGCCCTGCAGGTGTGAGACTTGAGTGAAGTTTTGTTGTGGGGTAAGGGTGCTGCTTGGTTTCCTCGACGGCACCTGAAGATGAAGCTGGGATGCGGCCCTCCAGGCGAGCCCTTGAATGCTTGCCGATGGTCGTGTGCAGCCTACTGTTTGCTGCCATTCTTGCCCTCTGAGCTGCTGCAAGCCATTCGCTGCCTTGGCAAGCAGACTTTTGGCGGCGGCGTGCTTGCGACTGACATGGCCGCTGCTCACATGGCCTGCCACCACCCATCCCTCTTAAATGCAGAATGAGCTCATGGCACAGTCGGCCATCAACCGGGCACGCCTCATCCCGGCGCTGCAGGTATGCTTTGGCTGGCCAGGGGCTGCGGGGACTGTTCAGTGCTGATCTTGAGGCAAGCATGTGCACCGCATGTAAGCAGCAGTCAGAATGCCTGGTCGACTCAATCTTCCTGCTGCCTCCGCCCCTGTCTGCAGGGCGTGGTGGGTGAGCTGGAGCAGCAGCGGGCGGCAGCGGAGCAGCGGGCGGCCGAGGAGGAGGAGGTCAAGGCCTGGATACTGGTGGGTGCTGCTGGCTGCTGCTGATGGATGGAGGGAAGCGGCTCCTGCATTCCAGTGTGGAGCAATGGAGCAAGCTGAAATCTGATGTGCGTGCCTACCGACTGGCCTTCTGCGCACACGCTCGCTGCGTGCAGAAAATGCGGGAGCTGAAGCGGCAGCAGGTGCGGCAGCGGCGGGAGCAGGCGCACCAGGAGGCGCTGGCAGCCAAGAAGCAGAGCATCATGGCCTCACCCCGCCCAGGTGAGGCCAGCTGTGCTTGACGTGTAGCTTGTGAAATCTGTAGCACGCGAGCAGCAGCGCATCACATGGTTTGCCTCGCCCCCTTGGCGGTTGTGCATTCAGTTGGCTGTTGAATGCGCAGTGCTGCTTTCCATCCTTGCTGCTGGCAACTGCCGACCTGCGTGCGCCCGTTGTGCTGCACTGCACCCTGCAGTGTTGGGCCGCCAGCGCGGCGCCTACCAAGAGACCGAGGCCGGCGGCGGCAACGGCGATGGGCGGGAGGGCTCCCCAGCTCTGGAGTACGCCCTGCGCTCTGATGTGCGTACAGTGAGCGTGTTTGGCAGCAGCAGCAGCAGTGGCCGGGCGAGTTTGGCAGCAGCA
>VIYQ01002708.1:0-12301 GCA_009928355.1 Chlorella sp. CH2018 | reverse complement strand
CAGGCCCGGCCCTCTTCTGGGGCGACAAGCGGGCTACCGACTCGTATTGTATGCAGGCGGGCGGCAAGGCAAGCCCGCGGCGCCTGTACCCACGGTGCAGAATGCCACACCGGCGGCGCACGTGCCGGAATGTGTTACGAGCGGGTCTGTGTCAGGTGCAGGATGGACAGGTAGGTGGGGTGAAGGAAATCAGAGGGGGAATGGAAATGGACAGATACAGGATCCAGTGGGCACACCTGCCTTCACGAGAAGGACAGCAATTGATGTGGCGCTGCCGCCGCCGCTGCCGCCGCAGCGGCTGCGCGCGCATGCAGGTGCCTATGTGCCGCCATGCAATGTTCAGGCCGTGCCGTCCGCCTTGCCCTGCTCCGCCAGCCAAGCCGTTGCGTCTGCAATGCCCTGGCCGTAGATTGCCTGCGGTAGGGAGCAAGCGCAGGGCAGTTGGGCGGAAGTGTCGGTGGCGGCAGACACACCCTCCTCTCCCTGGCCGGAGGGCAACAGCAGCAGGGCACCTGTTCATTCCGCCTCTCACTCCTGTTCCGCTGCCAAACCTGCCCCGGCACGTGCCGCACACTCCTGTGCCCATGCGTCAGCTGAGCGAGCTGCCCACCTCTGCGGCCTCCAGCTCCAGGCCCTTGGGCAGGGCGCGGGTCCAGCTCTCCCAGTCGCACGCCCGGATCTCGGTGCCGTTGAGCTGCGGCAGCGGGCCGTACTTGCCTACGGGACAGGGTGGGGGCGGTTCGGGGGCGGCGAGTAGGAGGAATGCAGCAGCCACAAGAAGCGCAGCAGCACCCCGCCCAGGTTTCCAGTTCTGCAGCGCAACCACAGCGGCAGCACCCAGCCCAGGCAGTGCACCCGCCCGCCCCTCAACTGCCACCCAACTGCCGCCTGTGCACCCAGCCATCGCTTCCACCGCCCACCCACCTGGGTAGATGTCGGGCAGGACAGGGTAGAAGGCCTCAAACTGCGTGGGTTCGGGGTAGGGGTCCTGCCCCTGCCACGCCGACTCAGGGCAGTGGTCGGCCACCTCCGCCAGCGGCCACTGGGCGGCGTTGGCGAGGTCGTTCTGCGGCAGCAGAGGTGCTCAGCATGTTACATGCGTCCTGGCATGCGCAGCAGGGACCGCTGGCTGGCTGGCTGATCTGGCTGACGCGACGGCAGGCTGGGCGTCAGAAAGGCCTGCCGTTCAGGCCTCCTGGGAGGCCTCACTTGCAGTGGCCTAGCCTGCTGCAGTTACCACACCCAACTGCACCCCACTGTTGGGCTGTCAAGCACTACTCTACGGCACTCAAGTTGCCCAGCTGGCTCACCTCGTACAGCTGGGTCAGAGGATCCTCCCGGCTGGTGAGCCGCGCAGCGCACTCCTCCCCATCCAGCTGCCCCAGGTAAATGGCAGTGGAAGTCTCAGCTGAAACCTTGATGCAGTTGCCGGTGTCGCCGCCGGGGCTGCGGGACGGCGGGGGAGGGAGCACATGTGTTGCAGTGCAGCACTAGTGCACACAATGCGAGGGCGCGCACGGAGGGAGATCCACGACCACGGTGGTACCAGGTGCACGCATGCAGCACTGCCATGCGTTTGAGCTACCGCAAGTTGTGCCAGCGGCTGCCTGGCGCGGCCGCAGCAAGGAGTCGCGGTGCAGCACACCCCCAACAACAAGTCGAGTGGAGAGCACGTCGAGCTGAGAACAAGTTGGGCTGAGAGCAAGCGGAGATGAGAGCACGACGAGTGAGAGCAAGCTGAGCTGAGCTCACCACAGCTGGTCCCAGGAGACGGCGTACCCGCCATCCAGCACCGGCTGGTCCCGGAACATGCAGAAGCTGCGGTTGGTGGCAAGCGGCAGCAAAGAGGGGGTGACTCGTGCGCGCAGCACAGGCTGGTCGCGGAACATGCAGAAGCTGCGGGCACACATAGAGAAGCTGCAGCTGCTAAAGGGCGGGTTGGTTACCAGCGGCAGCACAGTTTCGAGGTGACTCATGCACGCCAGGGGGGGGGTGCACCCTCACACACGTGTGGTTGGCAGGCCGCTGGATGCTGCCTGCGCCTGCCAGGCCGCTGCACCCCACGCGCTGACACTGGGCGGCAGCCTGGCGGCCATCCGTCACGCTGCCGCTCCGCGGGACCACTCAGCAGCGGCTGTCGCACCCTGTTTTCTAAAAGATGCAGCCACCCACCTGGTGTTGACGAGGAAGCAGGGCAGGCAGGAGGTGGCAACCATGGCCGACATCACATCGTCCTGCATGGGAAGCCAGACATAGACAAGTTGGGTGGCGGCCTTAAGGCCGCGGAAACAATAGAAAAGGGAAGTGACAGCAGCAGCCTGGCTGCGCCCACCCCGCCGCATTCGGATGCAGCGGCTGCGCTGTGAGGCAGCAAGCCAGCTTACCCCTCATCCTGCCAAGTGCAGCGACTGCTCCCCCAGCCCTGCCGTGCCAATGTGGCTGCCACCGCGCGGCCAAATGCAGCGACTGCGCCCCAGCCCGGCAAAGCCCTGCAAAACCCCCACCTTGTCGGTGAAGCTGTCCACCACCCATGCGGCGCTGGCATTGAAAGTGGTCTGCGAGGCGTCCAGCTGAGCGATGCCCATGCGCACACGCCCGTTGACTGCAGCAGGCGGGCAGGCGGTGAGGAGCAGGGTGGTTGCCTGCTGCGCCTCACGCCGGGCAGCGCATGCGTCATGCCACGCAGCAGCACTGAGGTGCAAGGTGGGGTGAGCCAGCTGCCACAGCATGTTGTGCGGCGATGCAGGCCCAACCACGCACCCAGGGAGGCGATGTTGTCGGGAATGATGGAGGACAATGCGGCCTGCAGCCGGAGGGGAGCAGACGAGCCTGTGAACAGACACGAACAGACACAAGGACCGGGCAGCAGCGCGCTGCCTGCATTGGCAAGTGTGCAGGAGTGCGGCCGCAGCCCGCACGCCACCGTCAGTTAAACTTCCCAGACTGCAGCACGGGAAGGGAGGCATGGACGGCTGCTGCGCTCTGCATTACCTCGGGGCTCCCGGTCGCCTTGAGCACGACACCCAGCTGGATCAGTTCCTTGGCGTCCAAGCCTGTCGGAACGTTGAGCGAGGAGAAGGGCAGCAGTGGCGCGCTCCGTCTCACTGCTGAAGCACGGCCAGAGCCAAAGTGGACAAGGGGCTGCTGAGTTGAAAGGCAAGCAGCACAGCTGCCGTGTGCTGGCTGCATGCACTCGCGCCGAGGCACCCACCCATCGCGATGCCCACGCTGGCCAGTGCGCCGCCAGAGCTGCCGGACAGGGGAGTGTCCTTTGTGATGACACCAGCCTGAGCCAGCACTTGGGCCACGCCACCCTGCACAAACGCAGCGCAAGGAGGGGTGGCTGTCAAGCTGAGGCGCCCGCTGGCGGCATGGAGGCTCGCTGGTGGCCCGCAGAGCGTCCAGCAGTGCGGGCCAGCCAGTCATGCATTCGACCCTACTGCTCCCTTCACTCACATAGTATTCAATGAGCAGACCTGATCCAAACCATGCAATCGGTACCGTGCCATTCCTGCTGCCACTAGCAGGGGCCGCAGCGGGGGCCTGGGCGAGGCGGCGGGCGGCGGCAGCAGGGGCACCCGCCGCCAACAGCGTGGCCTGCGCGGTGAGGGCCTCAGCAGGCCGCGATGAGCTCACACAACAAGCCCTGGCTGTCGCCAGGGCAGCGCGCCGAAGGGCTCCCGCCAGGGTGGGTGAACACTCGCCGAAACTCTGAGCACCCGCCTAAACCCGCTCACCAGGCAGGCTAGAATTGTCCAGCGCTGCATGGTTGAAGCGCACGGGCTGTGTGCGAGCCGGCCGGGCCTGGGGTTATGCAGCGCGTGCAGGCACTCGCCCAGACGGCGTCAATTGCAGTCGATGGTCTCGGACTGATGCAAATGCCCGGTGGGAATGGGCCCGATCTCTTGTGCCCCATGGAAACAAGGGGTCGGCCACCACCACCCTTCCAGGCCCACGAAGGCCGCAGCGGGGGCCCAAGCTGATAGAGAGCAGCATGCAAGCGCACTACTGCGGCCGGTATGATCGGCCGACACTGCTTGAGCCCACCGCCAGCCCGCCGCCGGCCGCCCGCCGCCGCCGTGGCGCAAGGCTGCCGAAAGATCGAATCTGCAGTGCTGGGCAAACTCCATCGCCCAGAATGATCGGTAGTGACTTTGGTGCTACCATGGAGCACGCCTGTGCACGGGAATATACATCATGTTGCAGCGGTGGACTGCTACAACGCCTATGCACGCCGGTGCAGGCACGCAACCCTGTGAGAGCTGCTGGCTTCCGTCGTACAGTCATGCAGGTGCACGCATCCATGCCACATGGTGCGGTAGATCGCCCCTTTGCATCGGTGTGCCATGGTGTCGCCAAACGCACCAACGCATGCGCACTCCGCCTGCGGCTGGCTGCTCACGAGGGGGCCTCTCACGAGGGCGCCCCTGCCCGCTGCGCCCGCCGCACGGCGCAGTGGGTCTGCCAGGCGGCGTGCCATGCACGTGCTGCACTGCAGCCGTGTGGGGGAAGCCTCCGCTAAGGTCTTGAACCACTCCAAATGCACATGCGTCCGTCCAGCTGTACCGCGGCAACCCACTCGGCCGCCTGCCGCCGCTGCTGCTGCTGCTGCCGCTGCAGCGCGCTGCGGCATGGGCAGCCGGTCAGACAGCCTGGCTGCCAGGACCTGTTTGCCTGTCAACAGGCTGCGGCTTGGCTGCAAACCCTTGCCGCCCTGCGTGGACAGCAGCAGATATGGCGTCCGATGCGGGGCGCCGGACCGCCGGCGGCGGCGGTGGCGGTTCGGCAGGCCGTCTGGCGCACTGAGGCGGCATGTTTGGCCCGACAGGGGCTGTAAGCAGGCCCCAGGCGGCCGCAGGCGGCCCGCACCCGAGCGCATTGCTGCTGACGTCTGCCCACGGCCCTCCCCTCTCCACGGCTGCCGCCCAGTGTGTCAGCTTGCCACATACTCGTGATCGCCCCCAGCGCCACCCCAGCTGGAGGCCCCTTTCCGACTCTGGAGGCCACTTCCCACGGTTGCCGAGAGGGATGGCCCATTGACGCGATGGAGGGCGTGCTTGAGACCGCGGCGGCCGGAATAGGCGCGGCGTTCGGCACCGGGGCTGTCAGCCCGACGCTGGCGGCCGCCCTGCGCTCCCTGCTCCCCGACGCCCTGTTCCTGAGGTGCGGCTGCAGCCTGGCGGGCTGGGACGGACGTGTGCAGGGCGCAGGGCGTGCCGGCCGCGCTGGGAGCCCTGCTCCTGCCGCTCGCCCGCCCGGCTTGTTGCGCCGACCTGTTGCGCTGGCACGTTGCACCTGCCCGCCTGCCCGCCTCATGCACCTTTTGCCCTGGCCCCGCCTGTAGAATGGGGGCGCTTCCGTATGGTTGGCAGGCAGGCACGAGCCCAATGATGCTCGCTGCATGCACACTCCGCGCCCTCGACAAGCCGCCCTCCCCACCCATGCCCTCTCTGCAGGGCCTCGCTGCGCTGCGGCGCAGGCCTGTTTGTCTCAGACGACCTGCTGCAACCGGGGCAGAATGAGTTGAGCGTGGTGTCCCTGAAAAACAGCCTGGCGGGGCTGGCCATGGCGCAGCAGCAGCCGGTGGTGGTGGCGACGCCGGCAGCCACCGCCGCTCCCGCTGCCGCCCAGGTGGTGTGCATGCCGGTGGCGCTCGCACCCGCAGATGCCCATGCTGCGGCAGCCCAGGCAGCCGTGTTCTCTGCAGCTCAGGCGGCAGGCGGCGGCGGCAGCCCCTCGGCAAGCGGTGGCCAGCAAGAGGCGGCCAGCCGCCCTGTGTATGTGGGTGCTCTCATGCTGGGCTTCCCCCACACCGGCAGCCTGCCGGCCCCGCTGGCCCAGGCGCTGCAGGCCCTGGCAGCCGCTGCAGCCCCCTACCTGCTGCTGCTGGGCCTCACAAAGGCGGCTGACATGGCAGACCTGCTGAGGCTGCGGGCCGCAGACTGCATCTGCTGCGGAGGGGAGGAGGATGAGCTGCAGGACCTGCCGCTCGAGGCGTGCCGCCCCCAGCTGTCGCCCCGCAGCAGCGGCGGCTCCGCTGGTGGCACCGCGTCGCCCTTTGCGGATAAGGCAGGCTCACTCGAGCACAGCCCGGCAGCGGAGCTAGATGAGGCAGCCCTGAATGCGGCAGCAGCGAAGGCTCTGGCGGGCGCCTCAATCCTGGAGGCGCCCTCGCGGGCGGGCAAGGCGGCGGCAGGTGCCAGCGGGGGCAGCAGCCGCGGCCAGGGGGCAGCGGCGGCAGCCCTGCGCCAGCGCGGCCCCAAGCAGCAGCAGGGCAAGCAGGCAGCTGGGGACAGCGAGGTGGAGGCAGACCCCAAGGCGGCGCTGCGCCTGCAGGCAGCCGCAGCAGCAGACGCGGCTGCGCCGCAGCACATGCCCACCGGCCTGCTGCTCAGCTTTGCTGATGCCGAGCTGGAGACGCGCTTTGCAGCGGCCCACGACCGCGCACAGCTCCGCGGGGATGCCCTGTTCTGCTTCCTGCACTTGGCCAGCGCCTTGACGCTGGTGGCGCTTGGACCGGGTGCCCTGACCGGCGCAGCCGTCGTGCTGGCACTGGCTCTGGCGCTGCCGCTGGTGGCCATGGCTGCGGGCGTGGACAGGTGGGCAGAGAAGTGGCAGCAGAAGCTGGACGCAGCATTGAGCCCTGCAAGCCAGCTGGTGGTGCGGCGGAGCAACCTTGGCTTTCGCCTGTTACCATACAACACTGGTGCCCCCATGCCTGTCCCTCGTCGTCGCCCACCCTCCCTCTTGTCCCCTCTGCACTGGCAGGTATGTGCGCCACCGCGAGGCCCTGCTCTCCCTGGCCCTCCTGCTGCACGCCTGCCTGCTGCGCAGCGCGGTGTCGGCGGGTGTGGTGCGCCTGCTGCCAGCGGGCACTCTGTGGTGCCTGCCGTGGCTGCTGCGCGCCACTGGCGCTGAGGCGCTCGCCGTGTTCACCATCGGCTTCAAGGTGAGGCAGGGATGGGTGTGTGGCTGCTGTAGTGCTTGAGGGCAAGCCACAGCATGGCATGGCACTGGGACAGAGCCTCCGCCAGCCCACCGCCTGGAGTAGGCCGCAGCCTCACGGCCACAGCCTCACATCAAGCCCCAGCTGTGCATCCCGTTGACCGCCCGCCCTGAGGCTTCTGTGCCTGCCTTGATGCCCCACACTGCCTCCACCTCCCTACTGCCCTTGAACCCTCCCGCAGCTGCGCGTCCGCCGCTTCCTGCCGCTCCACATCCTGTGCCTTTCGCTGGTGCTGGGAGGCCTGCCCGCCCGCTGCCGCGCCGCCGCTGCCGCCGGTGAGTGGGCCAGCGGGGGCGTTGGTGGCAGCTCAAGGCACTGTGAGGCTGAGGCAAGGGGTTGCCCGCAATGCACAGGGCCAATGTGTTCAGCCTGCTCCTGTTCAGCCCCCCTCCCCCTGGCTTCCACCCCCACTTCACACCCACAGGCTGCCTGCCCGCCGGCCTGCACCGTGCCGCGGTCGCCGCCCTGCTGTTCCTGGGCGGCCTGCTGCCCGCGGCTGCGCTCTACAAGGCCGAGGCGTGGGCCCGCCACCGCTTCCTGGTCGCCAGCGCTCCCGTGCTGGGCGCACGCCTGCGTCCGCTGGGGGCGGCAGCCACAGAGTGAGCTGGCGTGCTGCGTCGATGTGACGGCCAGGCGGCAGCCAGCCGCTCAGCCAGCTGCGCAGGCAGGGTCCCAGTGCTGCTGGCTGTCTCGACTTGAGCCCCGACTTGAGTGAGCTGGGTGGGTGCGAGCGTGACGCCGCCCGCCCCCCTCGCCACCCTTGTTCGCCTTGTGCTTGTCGTGCCTTCCGCTTGTTCACGTGCAATGTTCATGCAATGTTCACGGCGTGCCCTGCCGTTTGCCCACGCACAATACAGGCTGCTATGATTTTTTGCATGTTTCCACATGCGGCAGCGCCCGCCGCGCACCGGTGGCCCTCTTAATGATGCTGACATGTTTTTTTGGCCCCAGCCGTCTGTGCTTTAATGAAATTTTGCTCCGCTCAGTTTGCCAGATAGCCCACATTTTTTCCTTGGGCTGCCAGCGCTGCCCACCCTGGATGGGAGAGCTGGCCCGTCTCTGCCCTCTGCTTCGCGTGCTCTCTAACCACAAGAAACGCCTGCTGCATGCGCAGCACTGCACTCGCAAGCCCGTTTCATTCTCTGCGCGCCATGCTTATGCCTTTGAACACGGCAACACATCCCAACTGCCACGCATCACTCCTTTGCTCTGTCGCTTCTCTTCCCAATCAACTTGCTGGAATGACGCCATGGGCACCGCCCACGATTCTGCCCTGCACCCCGTGCACGTGCCGCCCGAGCCTCGCCTGCACATTCACAACTCCGCCTGCTTTGGCCTTTGCCGCCAGGGTTCACTGTACCACTGCCCTTCTGCACAATTCAGTTTGGCTGGCCATGCCTCCTGTGATTGCTTCGCTAAGCTGGACGTGCGATCGTCAGGAGGACAGTACGATTGTCAAGAGGGTGGGCAGGCGGAGCCACGCACCGTTGGCATTGAAAGAGGGCAGAGCACACACGGCTGCTTCGTTCCTATTACAGAAGTGGGGCCCAGTGGCTGCAGCACTTGGTGCGCTCCACGAGGCGGCGGCTGAGGGCATCACCCTGGCCCTTCCGACGGCGGTGAGACGCTCTTGCGGCGGGAGCGGGGCTGGCGGCTTGGAAGCCCCGCAATCCGTCCATCGCAGAGTGCGCGCCCCGGATCACGCCTCTGACTGCCCGACAGGGCCTGCGCCGGCCGGCAGGGCCGGCGGCCGCCACAGGCCCGCCGCCTGGCGCCCTCGCGGGCGCCCCACGCCCCTGCTTGTAAGAGCTGAGATGCCAGAGCACACGTGAGGCGTTTGCTGCACATGGGGGCCTGACCTGACCCAGCCAGGGTGGCAGAGGATGGGGGCGATGCAAGTCCGGCGAGCGGCCCCCCAGGCCCCTTTGTCTGGTGTGAATTAGGCGATCGGCAATCGGGCAGCTCAAGATGCAGGCAACCGTGAGTGTTTGTGGGGGCTGGGGGGTGGGAGGGGTCGATGCTCGCGGCTCGCGCGCACCCTCTGACGCGCCCCTGCCCCCGCCCCGCCGCCCGCACAGATGGCTGCTGCCTCTGTGGCCCCCGTCCAGACCCGCTCGGCGGTGAAGGTGAGCTTGGCGGGAGCAGGCGCAGGGCGGCGCCATCGGCGCCTCGGCGCGGCCGGCGCCCCTGCTTGTGGCCCAGCGGGGGCAATGCACGGGATCTGCGGCGCCAGGCGGCCCGCAGCCGCCCACCACCGCGCCGCCGCAGCGCCGCTGCCGGCCGGGTTGGCGCTACCGCGCCTGCCCTTTGCACCGTGAGCTGCAGCTGCTGCTGCCGGCCGCGCACCTTGGATTCGGACCACGCCCCGTCTGGCCGCCTGCTGCAGGGCTTTGCTGCCAAGCCCGCCGCTGCGCGTGTGGCTGCCCGCCGCATGCGCGTGGTGTCCCAGGCCGCTTCCACCGAGGTGGGTGCTGGGAGCTGCGCGGTGGGGCAGCAGGGATGGCATCTGCAGGCTTGTGTGCTGGTTAGCAGGGGCACAGCGCAGCAATAGCATTGTTGACCTTGAGGCGGGCCGTACGCTGTCGGCACAGCGTGGGCAGGCCGGCACAGCAGGCGGCTAGAGCAGGCGGGACACGAAGCAGCAGCAGCAGCAGCAGCAGCAGCAGAAGAGCAACAGCAGCATGGACTGCTGCCAGTACTGGTGTGCTGCACTGCCAGCAAGCAGCATGCCAGCAGCAACTCACAGTTGGTGCAGCCACCGCAGCAGAGCCAGCAGCAGGCGCGTGCCACAAAACGCGCCATGCCTGAAGGCAGGGAAGCAACCCGCAACAGCCTGCAGTACACCCGTGGTCCTGACCCTGAACTCACAGTGTGCTATGCTGTGCTTCGGCAGCGCACTGGACCCCAGGGAGATTGAACCCTTCCTGCCCTCAGTGCATGCCTCCAGACAGACGTGTGCCGCTGCCTCTGCTCCTGCCCACTGCCCTGCAGCTGAAGCGCGCCGATGTGCCCCTGGAGCTGGAGGAGATTGGCCTGCCCATGAACACCTTTGGCCCCAAGAACCCCTTCACTGGTGAGCACTGGGCTGAGTGACTGCAGGAACTTTCCTTTTGGTTCCCGCCGGCTCTCGCACATGCATGGACAGCTCTGCCACCGAGAGCACCCGCATCAGTGAAAGATGCGAGCAGAACGCAGCAGGCTGAGCAGTGGAATGGCCCAGCAGCGGCGCTGGCAGGCGCGGTTACACGCAAGCGCGGCTACACCGCCTCTTTGCCGGCAGCCCACACGTTTTCGGGGACTGGTGGCGCTTGCTGCTGCGCCGCCTGCTGTCTCATGCACCCCGGTCACACCGCTGCGCCGTCTGCTGCCTCATGCACCTGTATGGCCGCCCCCACGCCCCCCGCAGGCAAGATTGTGAGCGTGGAGACCATCACCGGCCCCAAGGCCACCGGCGAGACCTGCCACATCATCATCCAGGTGGGGGGAGGCACCCGCTCGTTGCACGTTTGCCCATGCAGGGTTGGCTGTCAAAGTTGGCTGTCCCTAGCCCTGTTTTGGGGCACCCGGGTGGCGAGGGACTCGTGCCACGGCATCCTCCACGCGTTCTTGCGGTTCTTGAGTTTAGCATGCCGACTCTGGGGACGCGCTGCAAGGGTGTGCGCTGAACCGGTGCGACTGCCCTGCTGCCCCGCTTCCCGCAGACCGACAAGAAGATCCCCTTCGTTGAGGGCCAGTCCTACGGTGTGATCCCCCCCGGCACCAAGATCAACTCCAAGGGTGCGCCCTCAATGCACAGCCTACAATAATGAAGCCTTAAATAAAATAATGCAGTTGCGCTCAGCCTGGGGCTGTCCAGTTCAAGCGGGCTGGCCATTGCAAGGGGGCTGACCACAAACACAGCCGACGACCAATCCAGCCGCGCAGCGTGTGCCACGGCTACTGGCTCTGGCCTGCTGCCTCCTGCTGCTGCCGGCCCGCCGCTGCCAGCACCTGGCTCCACGCTTTAACCCACCCCATCCCCTCCTGCAGGCAAGGAGGTGCCCCACGGCACCCGCCTGTACTCCATTGCTTCCACCCGCTACGGCGACAACTTCGACGGCAACACCGTGAGTGCTTCCTCAGCTTGATGCTGGTTGTGACTGCTTGAAACGTGCTGTACCAGGGCTGCAAGCTGCCCTGCCTGCTAATCACGTGGAGCTGGTGTGGCAACTCGGACGGCTTTTCTTTTTTACTGCATGTTATCTCCTGCTTAAGCTCTCCAGTACAGCGGAGCAATGGATGCACTGATCGGTCACTCGCTGCCTGTCAAGCTGTGCTTGCGGCGCCGCGCTGTGCCACGGTGCTCAGCAGCGCTGCTCTGTTTCCCTTCTCAGCGCTGCTCCGTTTCCTACCTATCTGATGTTGCGCAGGCGTCCCTGTGCGTGCGCCGCGCCGTGTACGTGGACCCCGAGACCGGCAAGGAGGACCCCGCCAAGAAGGTGGGTGGGAGGCAGCGGGCGAATGTACAGCTTTTGAATGCACGGCTTTCCAATGTAGCTAGTTGTGTGTGGGAGGCAGTCTTTGTACGTCGCTCGCAGCGGGACCTCCGGTCGGCTGCCCAGGTCAGCTGCCCCCGCATATGCTCACCCGGCCTCCCCCCTCCCCTCCACCGCCTCCCACTCGGCAGGGCATCTGCTCCAACTTCCTGTGCGATGCCAAGCCCGGCCAGGAGATCACCATGACCGGTGCGTGATCCTCAGATGTGTTGTTTCCTCAACATAGGATGCCAGCCATCTGTCTTGTCTGCACTGCGGTCCGGACATTGGCAAGCAGCGGCTGGGAGCACTGCGGTGCTGCGTGCTGGTGCGGCCTCGTAACCTCAGCACCGCCCCGACCTGCAGGCACCACCAGCAAGGTGCTGCTCCGCACCCGCCTGCATGCTGCTCTGCAAGCACACACTCATCTGCACCCCTTCCTTCCCGGCCCTCTGCAGGCCCCACCGGCAAGGTGCTGCTGCTGCCTGAGGACCCCAACGCCGTGATCATCTGCGTGGCCACCGGTACCGGTGAGAATAAGTACTGGTGGAGAAGAACTCCTCATGTTGATGCCTCCTTCTGTGCGGTCCTGTGGCAGTGCTTCGTTTATGCTGCGCAGGCGTGCGGCGCGCTGTGCTCGTGGCGCCGCACCGCAGTGTGTGACGCGCTGGTGCTCGGCGCCGGCCTCGCCACACCGCAGCCAGCAGCCGCGCTGAGGTGTCCCCCCCCCCTCAATGCCGCTTTCAGCGGCGGGGCTTGGCAGCGGAAGGCCTCGAACATG
>VIYQ01002706.1:0-20238 GCA_009928355.1 Chlorella sp. CH2018 | reverse complement strand
GCGCCCTCCCCCTCGCCGCCGCCGCCGCCCACTGTCAACCCCCAGGCCCAGGCGCTGTTGGGCTTCAAGAACGGGCTGACAAATGGAGCAGATGTGCTGGGTGCATGGGGCTCGCCGACCGACAATCCGTGCGCCCCGCTGTGGGCCGGCGTTACCTGCTCAGCAGACAACACAGATGTTACGGGGTGCGGCTTTCTTTGCTGCCCCTTCTGTGCGCTGGTACAGTGGGCCTGCCGCTTTTATGCCCAGGCTGCCCACACAGTTTGCCCACTATCTCTCGATCCGTAGCAAACACTGCAGTGCACCCACAACTGCCGCGGTGCATGTGCTGGGTTGTGGCCGGCGATCTAAAGTGCACATGCTGCTGCTGCCGCACTGCAGGCTGAGCTTGTCCCAGCGCAACCTCGAGGGCCCGATTGCCTCGTCCCCCGGCCTGAGCGACTTGAAGCAGCTGCGGCAGCTGGACTTGTCAAACAACAGGCTGAGCGGCAGCATTCCAGACCTGAGCCTGCCGCGGCTGGAGACATACTTGCTGCACGGCAACCAGCTGTCGGGCGGGCTACCGTCCATGAAGGAGCTGGGCAGGCTGCAGAACGCGACGCTGCATGACAACCAGCTGACGGGTGGGCAGTTGCTGTCTCCGCGCACAGTGGGCAGCGCCTGGCTCAGGCGGCTGCTGCCATGCGGCATGCCCCGGGCAGCGGCGTGAGGTGCCGGTGGGAAAGCTGCCTGCCCAGCCGCTCTTGCCACCGCCTGCCTGCTGATGTATCGCCAGCTGTCCCTGCCGCCGCCGCCGCCGCTGCTCGCAGGCAGCATCCCCTCCTCCTGGGCCAATGACCTGCCTGGCTCAGCCCAGGTCACGGTGCTGCCCAATGGCAACCTGTGCGGCTCTGTGCCAAACCAGCCCGACCTGCACATGGTCAGCGGCGGGGAGCAGTATCCGGTGGTCAACTCCCTGGGGTCCTGCTTCCGCTCCGAATGCAACCCCACAAACACGGGTGAGGCGGGCGTGCTGTGCTCTGCCACCACAGGCAGCCGCGCTGCTGACGCAGGGCTGGTGCAGGGCTGGTTTTGAGTGGCGGTGCCGCCAGTGTTGCTGCTGCTGTTGTAATTTGTGGAGGCATCTCGGCCCGCTTGCCAGCCTCGCGCTGCTTGCTGATCCGCCCCTGCCTGCTGCTGCGCAGACGTGAGCCCTAACCTGTTCACCGTGGCATGGAACAACAAGGCTACGGTGTGGGACACAGCTGCCCAAAACAGCGCTGATGCCTCAAAGGTGGGGTTTTTGGGTTGCAGGCCCGGCTCATGTCAGCTCGGTTGCCGGAATGGCATTCGTGGAGCGGCCGGCTTGATGTTCCTAAGCCCTGCATTGCACCCAACCCTTGCTGCCAACCTGTGCCGCTGCGCAGGTTAACCTGCCCTGCTACCAGGGCAACAGCCCTGTAGATGGCTACGTGGGCGGCGACATGGCTTATATGATGAACGCCTGGAGCAGCCCGGGCAACAACAATGGTGCGCAGCTGGGGCCTGCGTGGGCAGGTTGCGAGTTGCTGCTCGTTGTGCAGACTGTGCATCTGCTGGCATGCACAGGCGCTTCGTTCCCAATCAAAAGCACCCTAGGCGCCCTACTGCGGCCATGTGTGTGCACCAAGCAGTGCCATAACCCACCAGCCTGCCCCCACCCACCTGCAGCCGGCAAGGTGACGGCCACCAACCCGTCGAGCGCCACGCCCGACTGCACATCCCAGGCCAGAAGCTGGACTGTGGATCTGCGCTGGGGCAACCTGCAGCTGTCGCAGGTGCGGAGCTCTGGATGGGGCTTTTGTGGCCAATCCGCTGGGTTGTGAGCTGCAACTGAAGTGGGATGCGATGTGCACCGGATGCCGTCCCCGCAACAGCGGCGTGTTGCGGTTTCGACAGGCAGCGCTGCACGCTGGCTCTGGTGCTGCACGGATGCACTGGCAGTGCACTAACTGGCTCTGCCCTGCGCACCGCGCACCGCGCAGGTTGTGATTGAGGCGGGCGCAAACGGCGGCGTCCAGGGTGGGACGATCACAGTCAGCGACAACGCAGATGGCTCGGGCGGCACGCAGTGCGCTTCGGGCATCACTGTGCAGCCCGGCAATGGAGCTGCCAGCGCGGCCGCGGTTGTGGCCTGCTCGGCGCAGGGGCGCTACCTCACTATCAGCACCACTGAGCGAATGAGCCTGTGCCGGTGAGTGGCAGCCAGCAGAGGGTAGTTCGGCTGTTGTTATTGGGGGGACTGCTCTTCTCATCAGGCCAGCAGTGAAAGCGCTGCAGCATCGCCACTACGCACCTCTGCTCTCGCGTGGCTGGGGCTGTGAACCCATTGCCCTGCACCAATCTGCGCCCCACTTATGTTCGGCTGCCTGCAGGGTGTCTGTCTACCCAGCGGTGGCCAACGCGGCAACCAATGCCGTGTACTATACCAGCAGCTCGAGCGGCGGGGTGCAGAGCGGCACCTACACAGGCGGCCAGCTGCAGGCAGACGTCAGTAGTTATCACGTGGCTTGTGGCAGAGGGCTTGATGTTTATGCTGTGTTGCAGCGGCATTGCTGCCTGTGCCCTGCAGGGTGCATGCATGCTCCTGCTGGATCGCTTGCCCTCCAACAGGGGCAGCCGGCTTATTTTCTTTCTGCACACGCGTGCTGCCCAATGCCTGGCGTGCAGGCTGCCTCTGGTGCGGCTCCAACCATTGTGCTGGAGCTCGGCCCGTCTGCCGCTGTTGGCGGTGAGAGCAGGCAGTGGAGGGAGTTGGCAGGGCGTGTCAACAGCTGGGCTGGCGTGAACGACCAAAGCAGTCGGCATGATTGCAAAGCAGTGCCCTGACTTCTCCCGTCTTTGTCCCCCTGCATCTTCTGCTCTCAGCCGTCTCGCTGGGCAACCCCCAAAATGTGGCGTCCGTCCAACTGTCGGCCACCAACCCCCTGGCCGGCTCCAGCAGCCGCCGCCTGCTGCAAGATCCCGCAGCCGGCGGCACACCGTGCCAGGGCAGCGGCGGCACGTACACGTGCACCGGCACGGGTGGCTACCTGATTGTGAATGGCAATGCTGGCAGCCAGCTGTCTGTCGACTCGCTGGCCACTTACCTGGCCACACAGCCCAGCGGCCTGCCGCCCTCGCCCTCGCCTGCGCCGTCACCCTCGCCCTCACCATCGCCCTCACCATCGGTGAGTGTGCAGCTGCAGCGGAGCTGGCATAAAGGGCAGCATGCGGTGGTGCCATCTGGGGCAGGGTGCCTGTTTCGGCGTGTGGTGTGGTGCCAGCAGTGCATGCTGCAAGCTTGAACCCTGCTGCCATTGCATGCCGCACCCGTGGCCTCACTTCTGCGCACCTGCTTTGCCATGTCTTGCCTTGCCCTGCAGCCACCACCCGCGCCTGCCTATCAGGCCATGTGGGTCTCCAACCTGCTGCTGGGCGGCACCGTTGGCGAGTACGAAAACACCAGTGAGTGGCTGGGAGCGGGCCTGCAGATCTGCTGGCCTGAGAGCCACCAGCTGCCGGCTGATTGATTGTGTTCGACAGCAAGGTTGCAGCCCTGCTGCGGTGGCATGCTGGCGTTGAGGTGTGCCACCCTTCACTGCTGCTGTGCCTGACCCTTTGTTACTTGCCGTCCCCATTGAGTTGGCTGCAGCCTCCAACAACGAGGCGCTGCTGGATGCCTACAACACCGCCTGGAGCGCCGCGCTGATTGCCCAGGGCTTTGACATGGACGTGGCACAGACCCGGTTCCTGCCCGTGGTGCTGAACCCTCCGACCAACCTGCCGCCGGGGCCGCAGGCGGGTGTGGGTGGACTGGGCGGCTGGGGTGTTGCATCAAAGTCGCTGTGCGGGCGACAGCGGTTTATGTGGGCATCTGCAGCCCCGCACGAACCAGGCACAGCTGGCTAGCAACCACACAGCCACTGCCCCCAACCGCACACCCGCCCGCCGCCCCGCGTGTTTTGCCCCGCAGCCCAACGTTCCCAACATCACCGCCGCGCCCTTCTACTACACCGGCGGCAACACGGGCCGGCAGAACCTGGCCACCAATGTGAGCATCACCGTCAGCAGCCGGATCAACGGCTACAGCCAGCTCTTCTCCATCCTCAACGCCACGGCAGTGGCGGCCAACATCTCGTCCAACCCCGGCATCACCGACAGTGAGCCTGGTTGTTGTCCTGCACTGGCCAGACCGTCTTTCGGTTGCCTGTGCTGACAGGCCGCCGGTCATGGCCGGCTTTGCATGCTTCCACTTGCCCTGTTATTCGTTCAGCTCTCACTGCACAGCGCAGCACAGCACGGCCTGCACCACCGCTCCGACCTCACCCGCTGCGCCCCGCCCCACCCCGCCCCTCCCCTCCCTCAGACTGGGGCACGGGCATCGAGGTGTGGATGACGCCCTACTTCCCGCCCCCCACGCCCAGCAGCGGCAGCAGCGGGCTGAGCACGGGCGCAATCATTGGCATCGCGTGCGGCGGCGGCGCCGCCCTGCTGGCACTCCTGCTGGGCCTCTTCTGCTGCTGCCGCAGCGGCAAGCGGCGGGCGGCGCGGCGGGACAGCAGCCTCAGCAAGGGCAGCTCGATTGAGGAGGGGTTGATGGAGCCGGGGGCAGGGGCCAACGGCGGCGCCGGCGGCGGCCGGCCCGCGGGCGCCCTGGTGGCGGCCCACCCGCCGCCCAAGCCCGCCTCTACCAACCAGCTGGCAGAGGCTCAGAAGCTGTACCAGGCGGGGCAGGGCAAGGCGGGGCCCAGCGCCAGCCAGCTGCCCTACGGCAGCGCCTTTGGCAACGGCAGCGCGGCAGCGGCGGCGGGCGCGGCGGGCATAGCGGGCGCAGCAGCACTCGCCGCCTCCGCCTCCAACTCGGGCAGCGCTCCCCACCACGAGCGCAATGTGAGCGGCATCAGCGTCGATGACAGCCAGCTGGTTCTGGCAGGCGGCAGCGAGGCGCAGCACTCGGCCATGCTCAGCGACGATCCGCTGCTCGAGTGGATCCTCAAGACGCAGGCGCCGTCCACGGCGGAACGGCAGGCCAGCGCCGCCGCGGTGGCGGCCACGGCCGCGGCCACAGCAGCAGCAGTAGCAGCAGCAGCAGCCCGCAGTGGGGACTCCAGCGGGGATGTCACGCCCACGGCCGCGGCAGGCGCCGGGGGCACCCCCCGCAGCGCCCGCAAGGGCAGCACCAGCAGGGCGCTTGACGTGCGGGTCTGGCAGTTTAATTTCAGGGAGCTGGAGGTGCAGAAGAGCATTGGAGAGGGCTCGTTCGGGCGCGGCAAGTCGATTTTTGTTAATTTTGCTGCTTGTTCTTGGCGGGGTGTGGGCGCCGCCGCTGGCGGCGGCGGCGGCGGCGGGGAGGCGGGCGGGCACCCGACCTGGTGAGTCCATCTGCCTCTCTGCTCTTGCTCCTGCGCTGCCTGCACGGCCCACCACCTCCAACTCATTTGTGTGGGCTGCTGTGTTATGCATACATGGGTGGAACCGGCAGCCCCGCCCGCCTGGAGCGTGCCCGCTCCCAAGGGCCACGCCATGAGCTGCCCCAGCCATCCAGTCTGTTGCTGTGAAACCAGCTGTGCTTAGCTGCAAAGCAGGCCCCTGCTCCTGCAATGCAAGCCAGCTGAGAAAGCAATCTGGGCTCTTCCAGTCCCCAGCTCCCTCCCGTCCGCCTGCCCCGCCCGCCCATCCTGGCCGGCCCTTCCTGCTCAACTTGCTCTGCCTGCCGCTAACACCGCTAACAGTTGGTGAAAAGGCCACCGCTGTGCAAGGGGTTGATGCAAGTATGTAAGCGCTACAATGCACTGCGGGCCCGCGTGTCCTGTGACCAGCGGCGCCCCGCCATAGCTGCTGCCGCATGGCTGCTGCTCTCCCATCCATCATGCTGCGGCACTCCTGCCGCCTGCTGCCCAGCGGCCGCTGAGCAGCCCGCTGCCCTGCCGCTCCGTTGCTGTGAGGCCTACTTCTTGGCCTTCTTGGTCGGCTTGGCCGGCTTGCTCCCGCTCGCCTGGCTCTGCTGGCGGTTCTGCTTGGCCTTCTTGGCCGCCGCAGGCCCGCCAACCTTGCCGCCCGCCGCCTTGCCAGGCGGCACCACGCCCAGCTGGTCCCACACCCAGCGCAGCTTGCCGTCGGGCTGGCTGTGGTGGCTGACCTGGGAGTTGCTGCCGCCGCACACGGCGGTGGCGTCCTTGATGGCGCTGTAGGGCAGTGCTGCGGCAGCGCTGTCCGCCAGGCTGAGCGCGTACAGCAGCAGCGCAGTGGAGGCGCCCTCTGGCACCTCGATCGCTGCGGCGCACCGCACCGCCGCCACTGCTGCGGCCTCGCCCAGCCGCGCTGCATCCACCTCCACTGCCACGTGGTCGCACAGCATGCCCACAATGGCCAGCTGCCACCACCGCTCGTCGGCGATGCACTGCGCCGCCTCGGCGGTGGCCACAATGCCCGCCGCCTTGCGCAGGCGTGCCGCCACCCGCTGCCACTCGCCGAGCTGCCCCGGCTCATCCTCCGCCAGCTGCTCCGCTGCTCTCTCATGTTTCCATCCAGTACTGATCCCCTCCTGCAGTGTACCTTGCCAAGTGGCGGGAGACGCTGGTGGCAGTCAAGATCCTCATGAACACGGGGGTGAGAGCTGTTGGGCGGTGTGGTTGGGGGCGGAGAGCGGTCCAGGTCAGCAGCGGCCACCCGCCAGGCACTAAAGGCAGCAGTCTTACTGTGATGCACTGCCCTCTTTGATCTTGCGCCTGACCAATCCACGCGCTTTCACGGCTGCAGGTGGACATTGAGGATGCGGACGATGCGGAGCGCGCCCTCACGCTCTCGAACCCCGTGCTGGAGAGCCTTGAAAAGTGAGTGTGTGTGGGCTGCCGGCACTGGCCATGCCTCCTTGAGTTGCCTGGCATGCGCACTGCTGCACACACTCAAGCAGATTGAGTTTGGATGCGCAGTTCTGGGTTCAGTCCAGCCCTGACCATTCCACCTCTCACACTCACCTCCCTCGCTGCCCCACACCTGCATCACCACCCGCAGGGAGGCGAGCATGATGGCTGCGCTTCGCCACCCCAACGTGGTCGCTTTCCTCGGCGTGTGTGCGACGCCGCCCTGCGTCGCCACAGGTGCGGTTGTTCAGGTGGCAGGAGGAGCCGTGAGCGGCGATGTTGGGAACCTGCCATAGCAGGGGTGGCCGAAACCTGCCACAGTCGGGACCCAAAGCTTCCATCCCTTCTCCTCACCTACCCTGCCTCCCCTTCCAACTCACCCAACCACTCCCACCTGCAGAGTACTGCGCGCGCGGCTCCCTCACCGACGTGCTGCGTGGCGGCAAGAACAGCGCAGCCAAGGCCAAGCAGCTGGACTGGGCGCGCCGCCTCAACATGGTGTGTTTGGGGTGAAGAGGGTGGGAGGGGTGCGTGGGTGGGTAGCTGGGGCTTTCAACCAGAAGCGAGAGGACTTGTCAGATAACAAGGCCGCTGTGCTGGCTTCCAAACGCTTGAGAACAACCCCAACCGCAGGCGCTGGATGCCGCCAAGGGCATGCACTACCTGCACGAGCACTCGCCGCCCATCATCCACCGCGACCTGAAGAGCCCCAACCTGCTGGTGGACAAGCACTGGCGGGTCAAGGTGTCGGGTGAGCGGCGCCTGTCGGGGGGAGCATGTTTCCTGTTCAGGCGACCCTGGGGGCAGATTAGGCACGGCTGCCTCACTGGCTTGGGGTCAGAGTTTGCTCCGCTCCTGACAGCGCAGCAGCACCCCAAGGTACCCACTGCCTGACCCATGCACCGCACCTTCCCTCAACCATCCATTCCTTGCCTCAATCACCCGCCCATCCACCCACCCATCCATTCGTCCCCCCAGACTTCAACCTGTCCAAGCTGATGGAGGAGAACAGCGTGATGAGCAGCATGGCGGCCACCAACCCGCGTTGGCTGGCGCCCGAGATCCTGGGGGGGCAGCCCGCGTCATACGAGAGCGACGTGTATGCCTATGGGTGAGTGATGGGAGGCGCAGGAGGCAGTTTCGAGGCAGCTCTTACCTCGCCCTGCCTGCCCACGCGCTTGCTTGGGTGCTGCCAAGCGGTATGCAATGCCAGTGCAGTGCGCTGCTGCCACACCAGTTATTCACCCTGCCTGCCCCTGCCCCTCTTTCCGCAGCGTGGTGCTGTGGGAGCTGCTGACCTGGGAGCTGCCGTGGGGCGCCACCAACCCCTGGCAGGTGCGCAGGCTAATGGGCTGCTCCTGACGCAGTCGTACAGCCGCAGAGGCTGCATGCTGGTTGGCTGGCCGGCAGCATTCCCAACACACAGTCCCTTCTCCCCCCTGCTGAGTGAAACGTGCCCCAGCCCAAGACCTCACGTATTGAATGCTCACTTGCTTGCGCACCCACCCTCCGCAGGTGGTGACCATTGTGACGGAGGGCGGGCGGCTGGAGATCCCGCCCCGCGACCGCCTGCCCGGCCCCGACTCATCGGTGGGTTGAGCTGAGCTGCTGGCCATTGCAAGGCAGCGAGGGCTTCTTCAGCTCTTCAGTGCTGGGGCGCTGGATGCGTGCAGCAAGGCAGGGCGCTTCCATCGCCCGCTGGCATGCGTCCTCCCAGTGATAGCAAATGTTGCTCGTCTGATGCCCGCACATGCAGACGTGGGGCGAGCTGGACGCTTACGTGCGGCTGGTGCAGCGCTGCTGGGCACAGCTCCCGCAGGACCGCCCCCGCTTCAAGGAGGTCATCGCAGACCTGCGGTGCGTGGCTGCATTTCATGACTGCCTGGCTGCTCACTGGGTTGCTTGAGGTTGCTTTGGTTGCTCAGGGCAGCTGGCCGGCTCGTCTGCCTTATTTGCACAGGCCACCTGCCTGCCGTGTGTCACTCACACACCCCATCATCATCGTTCCCTCCCCATGCTTGCTTGCAGCGACATGCTGGAGCGCACGCTGGCAGGCAAGGGCAACCTGGGCGGCAGCGGCGGCCCCAGCCGGGGCGCCACCGCCTCCCCAACCGTCGCCAGCGCCGCCGGCACGCTGTCCCAGAGCGCATTTGGGTCGGGCGTGCCCCTGCCGCCCACCCCCAGCTCTCCCGGGCCCCTCGGCAGCGGCGGCACGGCGGCGGCGCCGGGATCGGTGCAGGCCCGCGGCCGCCTCAGCAGCGGGCTGAGCGGCGTGAGCCGCACAGTCAGCGAGACGGGCACCGGTGGCAGCGGCTACAGCAGCATGGCAGCTGAGGTGGGCAGCCTAGATGACGGCATGCCGCGCACGCTGCTGGGCAGCTCCGTCCAGCGCTCCCAGTAGTGACTGGACAGGATGCGCCAGCTCACCAGCTGCGCCCTGTTGCAAATCCCTTACGCATTGATACACACACCTGTAGCAGCGGCGGGCGCTGCCGACCCGGGCAATGTGCCGAAGGTGGGCTGCGCCCGCCGCTGCCGGCCCTGCCGCACAACCTGCATGAGCAGGGGCATGCACTGCCTGAAACCCGCCGACGGCCGAGCTGCCATCGCACACCCTTTCTTCGTTGTTGTTGATTCTTGCACCTGTCACCGCTCCTGTACCGGCTCTGCTTCTTCGTTTGTTTGTTTGTCACTACGCTCGCTTTTCACGCCCGCCCCAGTACTGGCTTTCCTTCCATTTTCCTGCACGCACGATCATTCCCGCTCCCCTGCAGCTGCCTGCCCATCATTCCAGCTCCGCCCTCCCGACTGTTGTTATTTGTGCACATGCTGTAACTGTTTGAGTTGAGCGGAGCGACAGGTGCGCCGTGCAGCGGTGCCCGCTGAGTGCCGCCAATCCCCGCCAATCCGGCGGCGCGCATGGGAGTCCCGCCCTGAGGTCCTAGGCAGCTGCTTGAGAGCTTGTTTTCGTTACTACCGTAAGCCGCACACACTCAACTCTACACAGACGTTTGGCAAGACAGGTTTGCGCTCCTTCAAAGATGGCTGCGCACCCGTCCTGGCTGCTCGTGCTCTCCCTGGCCGTGCTGGTGACGGCTTCCACCCCTGCAGGAGCGCTGCGCACGGGTGAGCTGACGATGAGCAGTCACTGGGTGGAGGGGCAGCCGCCGCCGCCCGCCGCTGCCGCTGCCGCTGCCGCGCGCCGCCACAGCGCTGAGATTGCCAGCAGGCATCGTCTGGAAGTGGCAGCAGGCCATAGAGCAGCATTGCCGCTGGTGGTGTAACTGACGGCACGCAACAAGCTGGGGAGATGCAGGCGGGGGCTTGGAAGCAGCAAGTCTGGGCATCGGCTGGCCGCAAGGCTGACGCCACAGCATAGGCACTTGAGTCTCCCTCAGGCCCAACAACCTGCTGCAACTCCTGTGATCCCACAGAATGGAATGACGACACCAGGAAGGTAGCAAGTAAGCAGGGGTTGTGCTTGGGTTCAGTCACTGGACTCCGCCGCCGAGGCGGCCTGAGGGCGGACTTGTCGGCGTTTGCCAGCGAGGCAGGGCCTGCTGCCCACTGCTGCTGTGCTGCTGCCCGATCAGCAGACCCCACCCTCTTTCCCCTGCTGCCCACCCCACTTACAGAGCGGCTGGCGCAGTACAGCGCCGCGCTGCGCTGCGAGTGGCCGCTGGTGGCGCAGTGGAAGTGCGACGACTGCTTCCCGGAAGGCACGGAGCTGCTGGATTCGTACGTAATTTCAGAGGCCAATTATGACACGGCCTCGGATGCGTACACGGTGAGCGCCTTGCACTGATATGGTGTGTGACTGGCTGCCGAGATGCAGCCGTAGCCTTGCCGGCTGGCAGCATCCTGGTCTGTTGTGCTGTGCGCGCTGTGCCATGCACGGCAATGCCACCGCTGCGGTGCAACTGGCATGATGCCTTTGCAGCTGCCCAGCCCTCACATCAGCAGTCCTCAACCCCACTCTTCCCACTGCCGTCTTCAACCCGCTCCATCGCAGATCCACTATGATTCGGACCTGAAAGGGCTGGTCGTGACCTTCCGCTCCACCTATGGCAACATCGACGGATGGGTGGGCTGCATTCGTCACACTGGGGCTTGCTGGTGGTGCATGCATGGACGCGAGAAGGGACGACCCCGCTGTGCAGCCGCCGCTGCGCAAGGTTGAACGAAAGGCGTGCCTCCCTGCCCTGCCGCACGCAGGCAAACAACTTCATGGGTGTGGTGGGTGTGGACCGCACCGTAGGTGGCGCCACCTACCGCCTGCACAGCGGCTTTGCCGCCACCTACTTTGTCACCATGCGCGAGGCTTTCGTGTCCAAGCTGAAAGCCGCCCTGGCCAAGCACCCCAGCAACGATGTGTACATGAACGGCCACAGCCGGGGCGGCGCCATGGCCACGCTGGCAACCTTTGACCTGGTGGCGGAGACGGGCGCTGAGGTGAGGGCTCTGACCTGCACACGGATTGCCCGGCAACAGCAGCTGTCCTGAAGAGCGGCAGCGATTGAGGTGTCCAGCGCTCTACCCATAAGGTCAGCTGCTTGGTGCGCACGAAGCAGCATGCTGCAGCTGCGTGCGTGTATGTCTGGCCCCTAGGCTAAAGGCGCCCCACCGTCCCGCCTCACACTTCACCCAACCCACGCCGCAGGTGGGCATCACCGACACCGTCAACCAGCTCAAGCTCTACACCATCGGCCAGCCCCGCGCCGGCGACTGTGCCTTTGCCGCCCTGATTGAGTCCAAAGTCGGGGAGCGCTGGCGTGTGGTCAACTCTGGCGACCCCACTCCGCACGGTAGGATGCCCTGCGTAAATAGCTGTGCTTCGAAGCAATTCCAAGGAATTCCACAACCATACAGTGCTTGGCCGAGCCCAATTGCAGCCTTCGTGCCGTGTTGCCGCACCTGCTGAGCTGCCGCTCGACCAGCAGCAGCCCCCTGCCCGGCCGCTAGCAGCTGTCAAAGGCTGGAGCTCCTGTTCTCACCTCTTGCTTCAGTGCCGCCACGCAAAGAAGAGCTGGACGACGGGACGGTCCTTTCCCTGTTCCTGGAGGGCCTGAAGGCCAATGCTGACAAGGTAGGTGGATGTGGCGCTGTTGGTGACCAAGAGCTGAGCAACCTGCAAGAGCAGTGCACTGTTTAAAATCTGCCATCCTGCCCGCCCATGGCCATCCGCTGCAATCTGTTCTTCAAAGTGGGGACAACTGGGCAGGCCCTGCGCCGGGCGCAGAAGTTTGCGCTGATGGAGCTCAAATGATACTGCAGCATGTGTTCTCATCCTCCTCCTCCTCCTCCCTCCCTTGTGCAGACGTTCGTTGGCTCAGCTGGTGGGAAGGTGATCGAGTACTTTCTGGAGGAGGATCTGAGCAACAAGCTGCGCACCGAGCTGCACGATGCTGTGTACGAGCACTTCTGCCACCACGGTCCCTACGTCGCTCAGCTGGACTACATCGACGCCGGCAAAAAGCCTGTGAAGGGAGACCAGCGCTGCAAGGCGGCCGACATTGACCCGTGAGCTGTGGGGGCATGCAGGGCACCAGGCTGGCTGCACCAAGCTGGCCCTGTGTACAAGCAAGCAGCGGCCACGCACCCTGCAGCAAGACACAAAACTTGCCGGTTCGCCACTCTGCTCCCCTGCAGCACGTGCGAGGCTGAGCTGGCCAAGTCAATGTGTCCTGACTGCACCCGCCCGCGCGAGGCACCCTACGTCTGGCCAGGTAGCGCTGGCGCCCCCATCAACTACTGGCCCCTGTTTGCTTCCCTGGATCACGGCTGGTACCTGAATGTAAGCGGCACTTACACACTGCCTGCCAGCTTGCTTGTGCCATGCCATGCCAACCTGGCAGCCCACCCGCCCGATGTTATTGTGCGCCTGCAACACCTCCCAGCCAACGCCCCTCCGATGCTGCCTAGCATGCTGCAGGTGGATGTGGGCAATGAGGACTGCATGGCCAAGCGGGCTGCCGGCTGGTGGGGCTGGGGCGTGGCGCTGACGACAGCAAACGGACTTGGCGCAGGCACTGATGGCCAGGTCAGGGCCAGCTGGAGCTGCGGCTCGCAGCCGGCCACCAACGGCCCCCTGCCGCTAGAGTGCCAGAGCTTCATGGGCAGGCTCTCGTCTCACCTGCTGACGGGGGGTGCCTCCAAGCTTGGCGACGCCTGCTTTGAAGAGTGAGGAACAGGGATGTGCAGCTGGCTGTGCCATGCATTCATGCCCTGCACAAGTACTGTCTGTTCAGCCCTGCCAACCAGCCCTGAGCATGCACAGCAGCAAGGCAGCCCTGCCGGCCCGGTCTCACTGCTTTTCCTCTCTGCTGTGTGCAATGCAGAGGTGCCACCGACCAGTTCACTTTCGAGCACGACCCTGCCCGCCGCCCCAGCGACAACGAGCCCCTGCCCGCCACCAACCCTGCCGCTGCTTGCCTGGCTTCTCCTCCTGAAGTGAAGCTGGAGGCGCTGCTGCCAGACGGTTCTGACGGTGAGCGCAGGTTGCTGCTGGGAGTGGGGTTGAAGCGAGCGCATGGCAGTGCTTCGGCCACTGGCTGGCAAGTGTCGCCACCTGCAAGACAGCTTGTTGAGCCCCTTGTCTGCCTGCAGAGTGGGACCTGGCTGGTCTGGTGCTCACCTTTGCGCAAACCACCGACGACAAGGGCACCATTGAGACGCACACGTTTGCCAAGTGCCCGGACCAGTCTGTGCGGCCTGACACCCCTACACACTTTGAAGCCAGCAAAGAGTGGCAAGCGCAGACGCTCAAGCTGTGCGAGACTGTGCCCTGGTTCCGCTGGACCGTCACGGTCAAGACGGCCAGCAAGCTGGGCAGCGGCACCGATGCCGACATTCAAGCCCGCCTGTCCTGCGGCGGCAAGCCCGTAACTGGGCAGCTGAAGCTGGATTGCTCCTATAACCCGACCTTTTGTTTTGAGAGGTGCGCACGTACACTGCAACCCCAGGGTGGTGGGCGCTGTGTGTTGACCATCGGAGGGCTGCAGTGCAGGTGGCTGAGAGCAGGGCATCTGCATGCAAGCGAGCACAATCAGTTGTGAAGCCACCCTTCTCTAATCCCTGCTGCTGGACTACAGTGGCGTCGCCAACAACTTTGCCTTCACCTTCAATCCCGGCAAGCCGGATGCGTCCCTGACCGACAACCCAGTTCCAGCGTGCTTGAAGGACGATGCCAAGCCCACCCTGACCCTCGCTTTCATGGGCACATCATTCGATGATGGTGGGTGGGTGTGCCACTGCCTCTTCAACTTGTCAAGGGTTGTGAAACGCATGTGCAGCTGAGCGGTTGTTCAGCTCTGCGGCTCAGAGCGTGCCTGCACACAAGGCCAGCGTTTTACCCTCACAGTATTGCTTTGCGGTGAGCTCAGGCATTCTTCATCACGTTGCATCATGCCTAGAGCACTGCACAGGCAGGCAGCTGCAGCTACCCTGCCGCCGGTGGGCTTCCTATTGCTGCAGACTGGAACATGGAGTCTTTGGGACTAACGCTGGAGTGGGATGAACCCTCCGTGGACAACCCCCTGCGCCCAGTCAGGCGCACCCGCACCTTTGAGCTGTGCACGCCGCTGACCAGCCCCAAGCACTTTGCCTCCGACTCCTCGTCTGGCAAATTCCAGTTTGTCGACTTTGAGCTGTGCCCGGCCTCAAGCCCTGCTGCGGCTGCGGCTGCCGCCGCAGCTGCTGGCACTGGCGGCAGCGCAGGCAGGCCCAAACCCCCGCCTGCACCTGAGCAGCCGCCAGCTGGTGGGGGCCAGGCAGATGCAGCACAGCCGGGCGGGGCCAAAGCCGATGGGACGCAGGCAAACGGGCCGCAGGCAGCCACAGCCAGCGTCTCACAGCCTGGTGCTGGCCAGAGCGGCACCCAGCAGCCCACCACCGCCAGCCCAGTGGAGTAGCTGCCTGTGGTGAACAGCGATTGCAAGGCCACCTGCTCTGCTGCGGGCAAGCGGCTGTGGACAGCGGCGGCTCCGGCAACCAGCTGTGCATGTACAGTGATGCGATGCTTATCAGCCGCTGGGTCGGTGAGTCGGGCAGGGGTGGGTGGAGCAGCAGGTTGGTCTGGGTCTTGCTTGCAGCACAGGGTTTTGGGTAAAGGGGCACAATGTGGGGCTGCGGGCATTCCATTGCGTATGTTGCTCCCTAGTCTTGCTGCTCCTCAGCACAGCAGGCGGCACAGCGCTTGCCTTGGGCCTCTTGTGTGACACTGAAACGCGTCCAACCCTCCCCGCTTGCCCCTGCAGGCAACACCCTGCCCACACAGCAGACCGCCACCCCCGTGGCAGGCTGCAACGTGGCAGACATGCTGGGTCTGCCGCCCTGCCCCGCCACCTCTGGATACCAGTGCGCCTGCGTGGCGCCCGGCGGCGAGGCCTGGGTGCCCCTGTCCGAGGTGCGCACCCGCTGCGCCAAGCTGGCCAAGTTCACTGAGATCGAAATCGACAAGGAAGGCGCCCTGATCTGCCGCGTGCGCGCGGCAGTGGTGGGTGGGGTTGTGATGGAGGGCAGCCAGGCGGGCAGCGGCGCCAAGCGCTACTATGGCCAGGCCGCCGGCACCTCCGGCAACCCATTTGACAACTGCTTCTATTCCGTCCCCGACGGCCCTGATGCCTGTGGCTCCGAGTGGTCTGACACTGAGTTTGACCTGCTCTGTGAGCAGCTGGCTTGAGTGCCCTGGCTCGTAGCGCTGCTGCCGCCGGCACCGCAGCCGGGGCGCAATCCTTCATTCGTTCATAATGCCTTCGCCCATGTTTGCCTGCTTGCAACAGCCATCAACTACATGCTTAAGTTATCAATTCCATTGCCTTGACTTCTTGCACGGTGTGAGCTAGCAACAAAGCAAGCAAGCAGGCGTGAGCACCGGATGCCCGCTGCCGCTGGGCGCCAGGGCAGCGGCGGCCGTCCAAGCCGTGGCGCATTGCCTGCCATTAAGCGCCAGTGTGTCTTTGTGCGTCTTGCGCTCACTTGCCTGCACTTGCGTCGTTCGCCGAGCCCCCCAGCCGCCGTGCGCCCTCCACAACCGGCCCAGCGCCTGCACAAGCTAGCCTGGCGATGGCTGCAAATGTTCTGAATGTGTCAAGCTGTTGTTCAGCAAGGCTGCTAGCCCGGAGGGACAGCCAGGCTGCGAGCGCGACTGCCCAGCTCGCCGATAGGCACGCCTGGAGGGCGTTAGGTCCCACCAACCGATGCGTTCGAAGCTTGGCAGCGAGCAGACCGCACGATCGTCCCACGGGTAAGCTGTCGCTGGCACACCACCGTCGCCGCCGCCGCCGCTGCCGCCGCTCTCGCCTGCGCCACTACCCGCAATCCTTCCGGCTTGTTCGCTGCACTGCCTAACTTGCCGTATGCACTGCTACCCTGCAGTGTTCGTAGCCTCGGCGGCACAAGCGGCAGATGCCAGCGCCTCGCCGCTTACAGGCCTAGCAGAGGGGCAGCTGCTGCGCCTGCAGCTGGGCGGCGAGGGCGGCACGCTGTGGGCCGAAGTGATCAAGTGCAAGCCGCGGCAGGGCATGGTGGAGGTACGCTGCTGTGGCGAGCTGCTGCGGCTCGCGCAGGCAGGTACAGGCAGCGGCATTGCGGCAGCAGCTGGCGGCTGGTCGCCCCTGCTGGGTGCGCCTGGGGTCAAGGCAGCGCCTGGCCTGGCCAGCAGCCTAGCCAAGCTGCGGCAGCTGCAGCAGGAGCACGGCAGCCTGCCGTCACAGCTGATAGAGCGGCATGGGCTGGAGGCGGTGCAGCCTCTCCTCACGCTAGCGGCGTTCCGGGAGCAGGTGGCGGCGGCACCGGGGCCCTGGTGAGTCTTGCGGTTGGATTGGTTGGGCATTCTTGGATGACTAATGTGACACAGTGATGTCTGTACAGCCTGCAGAATGGTCTCAAGCAGAATTTCTATTGCTGCCATCTTACTGTCGCATGCCAGCCCTGAAAACAGCCAGTTGCATTGTTGGCCGCTCACCACTCTTTGCCCGCCCGCCCTCTGCAACCCGCAGGTGCGACGGCACGGGCCCGGACGACGCCCCGCCCGATGAGCAGGCTGTGGCCCTGCTGACAGCTGGCGAGCTGGCTGCCTTCCTAGCCGGCGCCCGAGGCATCTGCCTGCTGCAGCTGCTCAAAGGCTGGGGCGACACCTCGGACGGCCGGCAGCAGCCGCTGCTGCGGCCCTGGGTGCTGAGCCTGCTGCAAGAGGCGGCAGGCCACAAGGGGGTGGCGCTGCTGCCTTCAGCTGCCCCTGGGGAGGCGCGGCAGCTGGGTGAAACGCTGGTGCTGGCGGCCAGGCAGCAGCCGTGGCAGGCGTGGGCCAAGCACCTGGCGGGGCTGGGGGTGCAGAGCTCCATTGTGGCAGACTCGCCCTTCTACAAGCTGCTCATCGGTGGGAGCAGGGGTGCAGCTGCTGGTTGCAGAGTGTATGGAGGCTCATGAGCTCACCCAGCCAGCGCTGTGCGTGCCCAACTGTGCGGAGTGGCTGACCGTCGGCAACTCGACACAACCAACCGCTCTGCCACCTCCACCACCCATCCACCCGCCAGGCCGCATGCTGGGCTACCGGGAAGCCAACATCCGGCATCACATCCAGTCCACTGGTGGCCAGCTGAGCAGCGAGGTGGCAGCAGCTGTGGATGCGGAGCTGGCGGGCCTGAGCGCTGCGCCGCCCAGTCTGCCCTGGACGGGGCGTGGCAGCCGGCGGGGCAAGGCGTGAGCCGGCTGAGCTGGAGTTGTTTGACGCTCCATGTTGAGCACTGTGAGTGACTGCATTTGTAACTTTAACATGCGACGAACAGTTGATAACAGCAGTGTCACGGATCGTGAGGAGTGCAAAAGGCCAGGCTGCAGTGCTGGGAAGCAAGAACAGCAAGAATCGTGAATCGAAAGCATACAGGTGGTCAGTGACCAGGCACAGGCAAGGAGACCAGCTGCCTCTTTACTCCTCGGCCTCTGCCCAAGGCGCCGCGCTGGGGCCTCCGGCCGCCGCCTTGGCCGCCGCGGCTGCTGCTGCCGCTGCCTCCGCCTCGCCCGCTGCGATCAGGTCCCGGAAGGCCTGCCAGAGCGTACGGTGGAAGGAGAGTTTATCAGCAAGGCCTGCTGTACAGAACTGCCTGGGGCAAAGCTAACCAGCAACACAGTAGCAGAACAACCAGGCAGGGCAAGACACACACATCAAGCAGCAGCGGCAGTCACCTGGTAGTCTGGCTGCGCGCCGGGGGGCAGGGCCAGCGCCATCTGGACCCAGGACACCAGCCAGGCGGGGATGCTGCCTTCTGATATCAGGCGGTTCCAGGCAACGGTGCGCTTCTCCAGGAACCACTCCAGCTGCGGGGAGAGAGAAGGGGCGGCAAGTGCATGCTGATGGCCATTCCAGGCAGAAGAGGGGGGTGAAAAACCGGCAGGATTCAGCTCCTCGGCACGCATTGTTGCAACAATCCCAACTCCTCGCCCAGCATGCCTGCTTCATGCTCCAGCCCTGGCTGCACGCCTTCTCCCCCTCCTCCTGCTTGGTCACGTCCCTGAATGGAAGGAGGCAGACGTAGAGGAGAAGGAAAAGGATGGGAGGGCTGAGCAGCGTGTGTGAGCATGCAAAATGCGCCAGCTGGGTCGCCACCGATGCCCTGTGAGCCACCCTTTCGGCTGCAGCCGGCCCTCTGCTGCTTCCTGCTCCTCACCAGGGGATCTCCCCCAGGGCCAGGTCCAGCAGGGTGTAGCCCAGGGCCTCCAGGTCGTCCCGCGCACCCGGCCGCTGGCTCTGTAGTGGAAGAAGGGAGGTGCAAATGGGTGGGACTGCTGAGAAACTTTCTGCCTTGGAGGCGCGCGCAAGACTGCAGCGCAGCAATGAGAGTTTTCTTGCAACCCTTCCAACTGCTTCTGCACCCCTGTTCACACCTCAACTGCTTCTTGCCCCCCATTCTGCCCTCACCTGCAGCACCGCGCTGGCCGCAAAGTCGGGCGTGCCCACAAAGTCCAGCGGCTGGCCTGCCTTGTCCGGGGCCCACCTGCAGGGGCAAGAGCGGCAGGCATGTGTGGGCTGACTGCACCCATCATTTGTGCCTGCATCAGACGTTCACGTGGTCCTGCACCCAGCCAACCTGGCATGCAGTCAGGCGAGGACCTCCAGGCGGCTCCCGCTCACCGCAGCGCGAAGCCGTAGTCGATGAGGAAGATGCGGGGGTCGCTGCCGCCGCTGGCCAGGGAGGTGGGGTCAAAGCCCCGTGCCACAGTGAAGTTGGCGGGCTTCACGTCGTTGTGGATCAGGCCCTGCGGTTGGAAGCAGCAGGCGAGGAAGGGATGTCATTATGCATGCCAGGGAGTGCGAGCCAGGCAGATGGGTGCACGCTGCCTTCCCTTTCCTCCCGGCTTGGCAGGCTCTTGATCACTCCGACTCCCGACCACGCCCCACACCCCACCTGCGTGTGCAGGCCCTCCAGAGCCGTCAGCATGCCGCGTGCATAGGCGCCCAGGTGCGGCAGGCCGCCGCTGCTGCCGCCATTCTTCTTGGCGGCGGTCACGTGGCGCTGGCACAGCGAGTGCAGGGAGGGGCCCAGCAGTTCCATGGTGATCCTGCGGGGGCAGGGGCCGATGCAGGAGCGTGGGAAGGTGACAAGCGCTGGTTTGTTGCAAGCACTGCTGCACTTTTGCATGGCAAGTGGACGTCGCACAGCTGTGTCACATGCCATGCAGCCCAGGCAACCGCTCACCAGGGCGCGATGCCGCTGCCGATCTGCACCAGGCCATACTCGTAGGCCTCGGCCACCCAGGGCAGGCCGCGGTCGTTCAGGGCGGCATAGGTGTTCCACTCCGTCTGGAAGGTGGTCCACACGAAGTCGCTGCGGGGTGGGTGGAAGGGAGGAGGGGAGGCAGAGAGGCACACTTGAATTGAGACCCCTGCTCAAGGTGGGGCACATGCTTATGGTTCAGTGCAGGGGCAGGCCAGCTGCAGCTCACTGGCATGCACCGCGGCAGCTGCCTTGGGTGCTTGGAGCACAACCTTCCAGCCCCCCAGCACCCACTCACTGCTCCCGCTGCTCAGGTGCGAAGCAGCCTCCCAGCTTGAGGGCCACCTCCAGGCCCGAGGGGCCGTGCGTGGCGGGGTACACGATGCCCAGGCCACCGCTGCCCACACGGTGGCCCTCCACTGCATGTGGGTGGGGTAGGAGAGGTGCGCAGCGGGAGATGGGAAGGCAGAATATGTGGACAGGGGCGAAAGAAGGCAGGTGGGCAGCATGTGTACCGTGCAGTGATGGTCAGAGAGGAGGTGGTCGGGGTGCAGGGCCAGGCAGCACAGCGCACCGGGCGGCCAGGCCAGTCCTCACATGCTGGGACCAGCGTGCAGCACCCAACTCCCACTCCAGCCCCAACCCGCCCACCCACCCCGGTA
>VIYQ01002696.1:0-14385 GCA_009928355.1 Chlorella sp. CH2018 | reverse complement strand
GCTGCCGCCGGCCATGCACCCATCACCGCTGCACCATGCGCGCCGCCCGCCCACCCGGTGCACAATGCCGCGAGCGTGCAGGCAGCAGAGCGCGTCCAGGAGCGGTGCCAGTACTAGGCAGGCAGCCTCCGTCTCTTGCATGACGGTGGTGCTACTGCCGCACTCAAAGTCGTGTGCATTGCGGCGCTGCCAGTAGCTGATGAATTGGGTCACAGAGCGGCCGCCTGCAAACTCCATGATCAGAAAGATGTGGCCGTCCTCCTCAAAGGAGCCAAACCCTGTGGCAGGCCGGCGGCACACGGGCCTCTGTGTGGGTGGCGGGCGGGGCAGGCGCATGGCTGCGGGCAGCCAGTGCCAGCAGCAGCGTGGCAGCAGCAGTGACATGTGGCAGCACAGTCTGCAGGTATGGAACATGCTACAACCGCTGGCCCAGCCGCCCCACCTTTGATGATGTGCGGGTGGCGCACGGTCTCCAGAATGCGCTGCTCCAGCTCCAACCGTTGCAAAGCAGTGCGCCCCAGCGCGGCCTTGCTGTACGCCTTGAGCGCCACTGCTTGGTTGGGTGGGTATGAAATGTGGGCAAGCAAGGAGCATGCAGCTGGTAAGGAAGCCAAGCAGGCACATTGTGCCACCTCAGCAGCCCCACGACGCATGCCCCTCCCGCACCCACCCGGCAGGTCCTGCTGGTCTGCTGACATGGGTACCGCCTCCCACACCGTGCTGCGACCATCCTGCGCCACCACACGCAGCGCGCTGAAGCCCTGCAGGCTGCTCCATGTGCGGGCAGCGGCGCTGCACCGCGCCGTCAGCCCAGCACCCGCTAGCTCAGCCTCCGGTGCCTCCTCAGGCATGGGTGTGGGCGCGTCTGCCTGGGCGGCGTTGCCGCAGCTGCAATGCGGGTCCCCGCTCTGCTGGCCTGCGCCCAACTGGCCGGCAGGGCTGCTGTGCCCCAGGGCCAGCGCCTGCAGCTGGGTGCTGCACTTGGCAATGGGCTCGGGGTGCCGCCCCCGGGGGCTGGTGCTGCTGCTGCTCATGAGGCCCTGCAGCGTGGAGCTGCCGGTGCGGTGCAGGGGTCCAGCTGGTCCCCGGTCGGGCATCACAAACATGCTGGCAGTGCGCGCAAACTGGCGCGGCGGTGGGGAGGACCGACCCAGCCCAGCACCCGCCCCGCTCGTCTGCCGCGACAGCACCGGCAGTGTGCAGGAGCCCTTGCTGTGCTGCCGCGCCAGCTTGCTGTGCCCGCTGCTTGGCTTGGCCTGCGGCAGCGCATCTTGCAGCGCCAGGCCCGCCACGCACACCGACCTGGGCAACAGGGGAGTGAGGCGCGCGCCGGTGGTGGGCGGCGGCGGTGGGCGGCGGCGGCAGCGGCGACAGCAGGGACGGGGATGCACAGAGCGCCATCGATGGGCGTGGTGTTTTCAGATGCCAGGCGCTCACTTGGAGCGCTGCAGCGAGGGCAGGCGCACGGCGGCAGCCTCGGATGCGCCACCTGTTCCTTGGACCGCACTCCAGAAGGCCTGGGCAGCGCCCAGGTCAGCTGCCCCTGCAGCAGGGCTGGCTGGTGCGTGCTGCGAGCCCGTCACCGCCGCCACCACCGCCTGCACCCTGTCCTCCAGGGAGCGTGCTGGAGCAGCAGACATGGCTGCCCGGCTATGGTGCGTGGGAGAAGAAGAAAGGGCGAACGGCAGAGTCCCAGAGTGCCCCGTCGCCTGCTGCGCTACCGCTCCCCATGCCTGCCGCTCCCCACTGAATGGCCATTGAATGGCCTGTTTACAACACACCTGCAACTGCAACAGCATTCAGGCCGATGGTGGCAGCACGGTGACAGGCAGCGCCCAGGTCAGCTGCTCCAGTTTGCCCTGCAGCGGGCTCCAGTCCGCCACCCCCTTGCCGCTCGGCGGCAGCGCCGCCGTGAACTGGAAGCGCAGCAGCCAGCGCAGCTGCATCAGCGGCGTCTGGAAGCTGGGTGGCGCATCCGGCGGTATTGTGAACAGGAAGTGGGTGCAGCCCGTGTCCCCAGTCAGCTCCAGGTGCTCATCGTGCACCCGTCGGATGACGCTGCCGCCGCCCGCCACCTGGCCACACAGGTGGGGAGGCGTGGAGGCAGTGCAGGTGGTGGGTGCACGGTGCAGCGATACAAAGGAAGAGCTGTATATCGGGCAGCAACCTGAGATGCAGAGCATGTTCGGGCCAACGGCGTTCGCATCGCAGCCTGCACAGCAGCACGCTGCAGCTTTCACCTGCCGCCGCCATGGCTGCTCAACAATCTCCTCCGTCTCAAGAAGGATGAGCACCTGTTGGGAAGTGGCGGCGCAAGAGTGGCAGCAGTTGGCACAGCGTAAGAGGCCGCAAATGCCCCTGGAGGTGAAACAGCCTACAGACAGCATTGGGCAAGCCATGCCATATGCCGCTCAAGCCACGCTACCACGCAGCACACCTGCATGCAGCGGGGGGTGGGCCCTGCCCCTGCCTGGCCGCCGTCAGCCGGCACAGCGTGCGAAAAGTCCAAGGTGCCAGCCAGCGTGGAACCAGGCTGCAGGCTGCCTTCCAACGGGGGGTGCAGGCTGACCCGCACCAGCGGCTGGTCTCCTATCCTGCAGGCGCGGAGGGAAGGCGGGAGGGAGAGGGGTGAGGGCTGTGCAAAGCAGCGGAGGGAAGGGAGTTACACGCTTGCATCCTAAGCACGTGCTGCTGGCATGCACTCTGCAACCTACATTTAAACACCCTTCGATGCACGTGCTCACCGCAATGCATAGCTGCGCAGCGTGGAGCCGCTGTCCAGCAGGGCCAGGGAGGGCGAGCGCGCTGCACCGCCAGCCCCAACTGCCTCCTGTCCCGGCCGCTGCAGCGAGGGCCGCCGCGCTGCAAGCAGGCTGCGCGGTGAACTGGCCCCGCTGCCCGCCTGCTGCTGCTGGTGGTGGTCCAGCGCCTGCTGCTGGTCGTGCTGCTGTAGCGCCGGAGGCAGCATGCCTGCCGCGGCTGCCGTGGCCGCTGCCGCAAAGCTGCCGGCCCCAGGCTCCACTTCAACCTCCTCAGGCTCATGGCTGATCTCGCTGCGGCTATCATCCACTGTGCCAGCCACGCTGCCTGCCCGCCCACCATCGCTGCCGCCTGGCAGCCGGCCGTTGGGCGCGCCGCGCCCAAGCCGCGCCGGGCTGTGCGGCCGGTGCTGCGGCGCTGGCTGCGAGGCAAGCTTGATGATGTGCGCCACTGCGTCCTGCACTGCTGTGCCCGGCCCCACTTCCCAGCACTTGATGGGCATGTCCTCAGACTGCACCGGGGGTGACAGCAGGCTGCCATCTGCTGCCGGCAGTGCCGCCGCTGTAGCCGCCGCCGTGCCGCCGCCGGGAGTGGCCATCAGCGACAGCGAGCGCTCCAGGGCAGCAGACTCGAGCTGCTGCGGCCGGGCCGGCCAGATGTGCAGCGGCGCACGGCTGGAGACGCTTAGAATGTCAGCTGCTGCTGCTGGTTCACCATCTGCTGCTGCCGTGTACTTGACTGCTGCCTGCAGGTAGTACACATAGCGTGCCGCGGTGCCACGAAACGTTGGCGGCAGCCAGGCCGGCAGCGTGAACCTGCAGGGCAGGAGGTGGTGATTGGTACCACTGGTAAGCAGCTCGGCTTTATGGGGATGAGTGCTAGCGCTAGACAGTCAGCTGATCTTGTTAAGCTCGGCCTCACCTGACCACAAAGCGGCGCAGGGTGAGGTCGCTGAACGTGCCCTGCGTCGCCGCCTGCAGCCGCGACTGCACTACATACCGCTGCACCTGCGACAGGCAAGGCAGTAGGGCAGGCGAGCAGCAGCGGGATGTGGTCAGCCTCAACAAGGGCCACAGGGCTGGTGCAACAGGCACGCAAGGCAGGCAGCGGTGTGACAGTACTCAATGGCTCGATGACGCTACGTGTAGCTCATCTGTGGCCCTCACTTTGCGCTTGTCGCTGTTGATGGGTGGCGTGCTGCGGCGGTAGGTGGGCATCACCCACGAGGCATCCACCCGCTCAATGCCCGCAAACTCAATCTCCACTTCCTGCACGTCAAGGAGCACAGGCCGGGCCGGCGGGTGCAGGTTCAGTTGGGCAGTGCTGTCGTTCGGTTGCGGCAGGCACACCCCTGCAGGATCTCAAGCTGCCACGGCCAGGGCGGCAGGGCGGCTGACTCCAAGGCACACCCATGTTGCACCAAGCTCTGAGACAGGACCCACCTGCAGCTCCACGCTCTCGGGCTGCGAGCAGGAGACCTGCAGGAGCGCCGTCACCGTATCGCCCGGGCGGCAGGCGCTCGCCGCCAGCGTCAGGCTGCAGGCCACCACCGCCTGCGCGCCCGCGCTCTCGCCCATGGATCTCAAATGTCGCCGCCTGCTGCCTCCCGGGCTGTGCGATGCGAGGGAGGCGCCGCAGCCAACAGCCGCTGGCCGAGCGCAAGGGCGGGGAGCCAGAGGGCTGTGGGGCCGATGTAATGATTGCGATGAGCAGCCAGACACTGCCGCGCGGGTGATCGGGCACCGCAAGAAACCTGAGGCGGCGCCACCTCGGCGGCGCAGTCAAATGCCGCCTTCAGCGGGCAGCCTGTAGGCGTGTGCTGCCATTCACAGCGTACTACAGACCCAGTGATTGCACACAGATGCTCTACCGACCGTAGGGAGGCGCTGGGTGGCAGGGGGAGAAGGGCCCGGCGCGATGGAGGGCCCCAGCGACCCGCTGGAGCGGCTGATGCAGGCCTTTGAGTGCAGTCTGTGGTGAGTGGGGCGGCGGGACGGGCGCCAGGCCTGCGGAGGTGCGCCGGCGGGGCTGCCGCCAGCCAGCAGCAGGCGGCGGCAGCTGGTGCCGTCCCGTTGCTCTCATCACCTGCGCCCTCCCTGCTGTACAGCTCCCACACCTTCCGCGACGCCGTGTGCTTCCCCACCACCTGCGGTCATTACTTCTGCCGGTGAGGACTGGCTGTGCTGGACACGGGGGCAGCGTGCGAGACCAGCCTTGCAATGCTGTTGCATTCACCGCTTCACCTGTGCCTGCCACCCCCTCCCCGTGCAGCGAGTGCGTCATCGCCACGCTGGAGGGGCCTGGCATCTCCAAGAGCGAGTGCCCCGTGTGCCACAAGCCCAGCTGGAAGAACGACCTCAAGGTCAGCTACACAGTGAACAATGCGCTGGTGCATGCGGCAGGCCTTAGAGCTGAGGTGCAGCGTGGGCGGGAAGCAGAGGCACGCCTGCGGGAGCGGAGCGGCAGCGGCGCACAGCCTACCGCGGCAGGAGCGGCAGGCAGCCTCGCCCGGCCTGGCAGTGCAGGCCCTGCTCTGGTGGCGGCAGCACGGCCACCCAGCCATGGCGGGGCGGGCGGCAGCGCCGGCAAGCGCAAGCGGCGGGGCCGCTCTGTGCCCGAGCAGCAGGAGCACCAGGCGGCCACCCTGCCACCTGCCGACCAGCAGCAGCAGCAGGCGGCCCACCTGCCACCTGCCGACCAGCAGCAGCAGCAGCAGCAGCCGCAGCAGGGCGAGGGCTGGCGTGAGCGGCAGCCGCAACGCCTGTGGGGACGCAAGAAAGCGGCTCCATCCTCTGCAGCAGCACAGGCGCAGCAGCAGCAGCAGCAGCCTCTGGCATTCCCGCCTGATGCTCCGCCAGCAGCAGCAGCAGCAGCTGGACGAGCAGCGGAAGCAGATGACATGGCGGCAGCCACCGCAGCAGCGGCACTCAACCAGAGTGCAGCGGGCCAGTGTGCAGCTCCGCAGTCGGCAGCAACAGCAGGTGTCAAGGGGCACGATGTGGAGGCACCTGAAAGCCCTGTCCCTGTCCTGTACGACTCTGATTGGGAGGAGCAGGTGGGTGCTGCCGTTCGTGCTGGCGCAGCAGTGGCTATGAACAAGTGTGCAGCAGCATGTGCCTCCCGTCGTTATTTGTTGTGCTGCTTTCGTGCTTCAGTTGGTGGACGAGCTGCCACACAAGCCCCATGTGCAGCAGCTATGCAGTGCAAGGCATGCAACATTTGGCCTCCCGCCCTTGCCGCAGGCGCGGGCAGCGCCCCTGGGGCCAGTCACTCCTGAGGCCATTGCCGTGCTGGAGGCGGAGGTGGCGCTTCTGCAGCAGGCCATCCAGCTGTGTGATGAGTTGCCCTGCCTGACCGGCTCCCGGCGGCAGGGGCAGCAGCAGCAGCAGGCGCAGCAGCCCGCCGCTGAGCAACAGGCGGAGGAGGCAGCGCAGGGCGCTGCGCTGCAGGGTGGTCCAGCCAGCACAGCGACCGGCGTGCAGCAGCAACAGGCAGCTGGCCAGAATGGGCAGGATGAGGTTATTGTGCCAGACACAGAGGAGTGCGGCCTGCTGCCATCCCCTCCAAAATCTGCAAGCACAGCGGCGGCAGCCTCCTCAGAGCCGGTCGCAGCGGGCTGCGGGGCCGGGCCACAGCAGGCGCAGCAGCAGCACTCGGAGCAGCAGCAGCAGCAGGATGAGCAGCAGGAGCAGCAGTCGGTGCGATCGCAGGAGCGGAAGCGACGCCTTGGCGAGCTGCGGGCAGCGCAGGAGCAGGAACGGGCTCTGCAAGCAGGGCTCACTCAAGAGATGGAGGATGAGGAGGGCCACCGCATGTCCGGTAAGGCTTGCGCTGCCCTTGTTGATAGCGGATGTGGTTTTGCGTCAATCTGCAGGCTGAAATCGGAAAGCATTTGTTTAGACACACCCACGGCAGCAGTCGTGAGCACCCTGCCGATAAGTCTGCAGTGCAAACTCTGCCAATCATCGCATGGTGTCCTGCTTTCTCATGCCGTGCAGGGCGCAAGCGGCGCAAGGGCGGCTTGGCCCGAGCTGCGCCCGGCAGCAGCCGGCTTGGGCGGCCCGCCGACTCTGCTGCTGCGAACGCCAACACAGACGCTGCTGGGCCAGTGCAGGAGCATCCTGCAGTGCAGCAGGCGCAGCAAGCAGCCCAGCAGGCGGCTGAGCGGCCACAGCAGCAAGCAGCCCAGCAGGCGGCGCGGCTCAGCAAGGCGGCAGTAGGGGAGGGAGATGCAGTGGAGGTGATGTGGCAGGCGGATGGGCAGCTAGTGCCCTACGTAGGCGTGGTGGTGGAGGTGCTGCCAGAGGTAAGGCATGCCCTAGGCTCGCGTTTGGGGGCAGTCTGATGGGATGGGCGAGTCGGCATGCCAACACCGCCCGTGCTGTTTGGGGTCGCCTCAGGTAGCATGCATGCATCGCAACCTAACTACCAAGGCTGTTTCCGCTGCCTGGATGTTCACGCTGCTTTGCTTGGTTGTGGCCGCTTACAGGGCAAGCACCGTATCGAGTACCTGGACGGTGAGCGTGCCACCCAAGACCTGGATGAGGAGCAGTGGCGCCTGCTGCTGCAGGTGCGGCCTGTTGGTGGTGGGGGGGGGGCTGTGAAGGCAGCAGGCACAACTACGGGTGGTGCTGATCTGTGCAGTAATGAAGGCTGCCGTGGCAGAAGGGCATGTCGCAAAGAGCGCACTGCGGGTCAAGCTTGCTGGCATCAGATGCATGCCCAGCACGAGTTGTGCTCACTCCCGCCGATACCATGCCCTGCCCTGCCTTTCAGGAGGAGTACGAAGCCGCTGAGGCAGAGTATCTGCTGCAGGAGCAAGCCAGTAGCAGCAGCGGCGGCACCTGCAGCAGTGGCGAGGAGTTCCAGGTCAGCAGCGGCAGCGAGGGAGGGCACAGCGCGAGTCAGCCCAGTGGGGAAGTTAAGGCGGTTACCAGCCCCGCAGTGGTCTCGTCTGTGACGTCCGGCGCGGATGATGAGGCGGCAGGGGCAGCAGGGGCAGCGGCGGTGCCGGTGGCAGCAGTTCCTAGCCCTGCAGCGCCAGCGATGTCAACCGGACCATCAACAGCGCCAGCCTCTGCACCACAGCTGCAGCGCCAAGCAGCTGCCGGCGACGCCGTCTCAAGAGCTCAGCCAGCTCCCGCCTCCGCTGCTGCTGACCCCTACGCATTTGTGTCCAACACAGAGGCAGCTGCAGATGAGGCTCAGCTGTTCCAGGCCGCTCCGCAGCGCACGCAGCATGCAGCACGCCCGCAGGCGCAGCAGCAGGTGCAGCAGGCGCCCAGGCAGCGGGCGCAGGTCAACCAGCAGGCCAAGCCAGCTACTGCCCGCAAGCGGCCGCTGGTGCCACCGCCCAAGTTCAACCAGGAGCCCACCAAGCGGCCACAGCAGCAGCTGGTCGAGGGATCAGAGCAGCAGATGCCCGAGTGGCTGCAACAGCCTGCAGCTCCAGGCGGCAAGCCCGAGCAGCAGCAGTGGCGGCAGCAGGCAGCTGAGGCAGCGGCAGCGCAGCAGCAGTTTGGGCGGAAGCGCAAGGAGGCAGGGGATGGTGCAGCCACCAAGACCATTGCACCGCAGTCCGCTGCACATCCACAGCAGCAGCAGCCCCAGCAGCCGCAGCCGCAGCAGCCCCAGCCCCAGCAGCCGCCGCAGCAGCAGCAGCAGCTGGCGCGCCGGCCCCGGCTGCATGAGCGGCCGTCCATGCAGCAGCGGCGGCGGCGACGTGCCGAGTCTGAAGAGGAGCAGGAGGCTGCGCAGCAGCAGGCAGCTGTTGCGGCAGCGGTGGCAGGGGCAGCTGGGGAGGCGGAGGTGCCGCCTGCAGCAGCAGATGGAGCAGGCGTCGAGGCAGTGGATGTGGTCCCATCTACCCAGGATGCGGCAGGCGCCCTGTTCTCAATGCTGCAGGAAAAGCCAGCAGCAGCAGGAGCAGAGGGCAGTGGAGGCGTCATGGCATCCCTGCCGCTGCAGCCCACAAGCACACACAATGCAGCAGCCGGCGATGGTGGCTTTGTGCCAGCCAGCCAGCTGCCGCTAGCGGGTGACTGGGAGACCGAGGCCGCTGCCGAGCAGCCGCAGCAGCGGCGGCAGCAGCAGCCAGCAGCGGCAGGCCCGCGGCGTGCCAGCGGCAAGGTGCTTCAGGACCCTGGCCTGTTCGGCCTGCCACCCGCAGGACGTGGGTCTGGCCGCAGAAAGAGCGCGCTGCAGGACCCAGGACTGTTCTCACAGAGCAGCGAGGGCTCTGGCTCACATGCATGGGAGGCAGCGGCGGCAGGCGCAGCAGCAGCAGGCGCAGCAGCAGTGGCGCCAGCGGCACATGAAGCCAGCGGGCCGCAGGCAGCCAGCTTTACTGACCTGTTTGCAGGCGCCACGCCCTCCCAGGCCGCCTGGCCCTCCTCTCCAGAGCCAGAGGGCGAGCCAGAGGGCAGCGAGGCCCAGGCAGCAGCAGCAGCAGAGGCAGCAGCAGCGGAGGAGGCAAGCTCCCCTGGGGGCAGCACCCACCGCTGCATCACAGTCAGCGGGCTGAATAATGAGATCCAGCAGAAGCTGCTGACGCTGCGGGAGCTGCTGGGCGGGGTGGCCCTTGAGAACCAGGTCTCGCAGTGAGTGGCGCACTCAAGGGTTTGTGTGGTGCAGAGGTCTGAGTTTGGGCCAGGAGCGCAATGGGAGGCTTGGCTTGACGTTACTGCTGATGCTGCTGCTGCTGAAGATCCTGCTGCTGCTGCACCTGTGCCTGCCATGTTAAGTGCTGTGCTCGTTTTGAGCCCACTGATCTGAGCTGGGTCCCACCTGCTATACGCTGCCCTCAGGCGCACCACGCACGTGCTGGTTCCCATGGATGACCGAGGCTGCGTCAAGCAGCGCAGGTGGGGGCCTGGCGTTAATGCCATGCAATTTATCCGGGAGTCGGCGCCATGTACCCGTGCAACATAGCAGCGCAGTGCTCTCTCCAGTGGGTGTGCATATTTGATGTGGCGGGGCCCTGCCGTTGCCCACCCCATGCCTCACACCTGCTGCCCTGTGTGGTCTACCCTGCCTTCCCTGGTGCAGCGTGCAGTACCTGCTTGCCCTGGCGCACGGCTGCTGGGTGCTAGGCCACGGCTGGGTGGACGCCTGCCTGGAGGCGCGGCAGTGGCTGCCGGAGCGACAGTACGAGGCCAAGGTGCGCAAATAAAAGATGCTCTCTGTGGTTGTGCTTGGCAGAGCGTCCGCTGAGCTGTGTTGGTGGGACAGCTGCACTGCACCTTGGGGTGTGCAGGGGGGCTGGCGGGCATGACGCCTGTGCAAGGCGCCAGCACCAGTTGCAGAACCAGCAGCACGCCCTGCCCCTGGCAACAGCCGCCTAATCTTGCCAACATGCAGGGCATGCTGGAAATGAAGGACAGCACATTTGTGGCGGCAGCGGCGCGGCAGCGGCATGCGCCCGGCGGCGGCCCGGGCCTGTTTGTCGGCCGCCGCGTGTTCCTGACTGTGGCCCCTGCCACCTCCGGCGGCGGCCGCTCCAGCAGCACAGGCTCCGCCGGCAAGGTGGCCCTTGTGGCTCAGATGGTGGCAGCAGAGGGCGGCACCCTGGTGCGCGCGCTGGGTCAGGGCGAGGGCGGCGGCGGCAGGGGCGCAGCCTCCCCCTCCCCCTCCCCTGAGGGTGCCACCCTGCTGGTGTGCGTGGCGCAAGGCGTCAACGAGGCGCGGATGGGCCTCAGGATGGGCCAGGTGGGTGTGATGCGTGGTTCTGAGGGAGTTGCTATCGCTGGTACTAGTACTGCTGCTGCTGCTGTTCATTGGCCAATGCTGCGTCCGAGACAGGGCAGGTGGATGTGGCACCGGGCAGCAGGTGGGAATGGCACCGCAGGTTTGGCAGTGCCGTTGTGGTTCTGCCGCTGCTGACCCTGCTGCTGGAGCCGCGTCCCAAGCCCCTGCTGCTCCTGCCGCCCCCGCAGAAGCGGTACCCGGGGCGCCCCATGTACCACCAGAGCTGGATCTTTGACAGCCTCTGCTGCGGCAGGCGAGTCACCACCGGGGCGGGCAGCGGCAGCTGCACCCGTGTGTCAAGCCCAGTTGCCCGCTTGCGCTGTTCAGCTCATGGCGGATGCAGCTGTGTGTCAAGCCCCATGCCGCTGCCACCTCATGCCCATCCCAACCTTCTCCCCAACATCCCCCTGCCTGATGCAGGTGCCTGGACCCAGCGGACTATGTCATGACCGAGCAGCGGCCGCTACCCACTGGCGCGCGGCTGAGCCTCAGCCAGCAACCCTCTCAGGCAGCAGCGGGCGACAGCCAGGCGTAGTGCTGCCGGCAGCTGCGTGTGCGCAAGTGCATCGTCTGTTCTGTTTACCAGTTTGTTTGCTACAGCCTGCGATCTGTTCATACAAAATAAATCATGCACACGCAGCAGTACACGCTGAATGTAGATGCAACGCTAGTGTGACACCCACAGGGCCACAGCAACGCACATGCATTGCCGGCAGCAGCAGTGTTGGTGTGCAGCCACCGTCCAGCAGACTTGCTGTTAAGTGCCCGCTGATGCCAGCACGTTCTTCTTGATGGCCCCCAGCTCTTCATCAGTCACCAGCCCTCTGCACCGAGCAGGCAAGCGAAGCGGTGTGGTTAGCAGATGCAGCAGGTGCCGCCGGTATGGTGGCCACCCACCAAAAGCAGCTGTCATCTGCCATGCTCTCAAGACAGCGGGCAGTGCGCAGAACAGCTGCGAGCCAGCACGCACCGGTCCCTCAGGCTGGCGACATCCAGCAGGCGCAGGGTGGGGTCGGGCTCACTGCTCAGGATGGCCACCTGTGACAAGCAGGGTGACGGAGCGCTCCTTGATGCTGGGAAAGGGGCGTGGCCGCCTGCTGCAGCACTGCACGCATGCCACGCCACACGTTGTGTGCTTGTGCAGGCAGGCTGTAGTGCGGTGTTGGCCACAGTGCGGCATGCACCAACACACCCACCCACCTTGTGCGCAGCCACCTCAGCGTCGGTCAGCACGCCGCGCTTGACCAGCTGCTCAGCGCGCTGCATGCGCTGCATGGCAGGCGAGGTGGACGGCACATGCTGCCCCGGCTGCACGGCAATCGCCTGCTGCTGCAGCATGGGGCACAGGTCGCGCTTGAGGGTGACCGCCTGCAAGGCCGGGAGGGGTGAGGGTTGCACAGGTGGGATGGGGGCAGAGGATGGCTAAGCAGAGGTACACAGGCCAGTGTGGGTGCACCGGGCGTTGCTAATGACGGCACACAGGCACAACGCCGGCCGCCGTCGCACCAAGTCAATGGCCTTCTGCGCCTTGAAAGGCTCCGCCAGGAACCCCCACTCCATCTCTTGGTGGTTGATGCGGTCGGTCAGGCGCAGGTAGTTGTACGGCGCGCACACCGACACCTGCCACATGTGTCGGGCAGGCGGGCCACATGTTTAGTAGGGCAGGCACACAGGGGCAGTGGGGCAGGAAGGGCGGTCATTGACCGGGGATCCCCGCCCTTTGGAGGGGCGGTGGAGGACGGCTTGCACCTCTTCCTCTAGCTGGGCCCAAGCAAGACGACCGGCCGCCCTTCAATGGTGCAGTCCTGCTGTAATTGCCATTGCCATTCAATAGCAAGTTGCTATTCTCTTCCCAGCCAGTCGGCAGGCGCTCACCTCCGACACTTCCCTCAGGCGCATGCGCTGCTGGCGCTCCTCAACAGCGCAGCAGCAGGTGTTGTCCGCCCACCGCGCTGTGACGTACTCGGCATCCATCTGAGGAGATAGGAGGGTAAGGGCAGGGGCGAGGCGCACGCTCAGGGTCGAGGCAGGCTGCGCCAGCAACTGATGGGCACGAATGCTACACAGCAGGATGTCCCTGCAGCATGCCTGCGACAAACCAGGTTTTGCTTGCGGATGCACCCCATATGGCTGTCACAACATTGTGGTTAACCACAAGCGGATGGCCACCTCTGTGCCACCACCTGCCACCCACCTGCAGTGAGTAGAAGGGGTAGAGCGTCTGGGGGCAGCACAGCTGGCGCTGCTTGCAGCACGCCAGGCAGCAGGGCACGCAGAAGAGGAGGTTGCCGCACGCCGACAGGCAGTTGATGCAGCCGTTTTGGTAGAAGTTGCTCAGGGCGCCATCGCCGCCGCACTGCAGGCCCAGGCAGGCCCAGCAGGCCCTAGGGCAACGGTTCCCGCCGCGCAAATTCAATCGGGGGGCCGGATTGCAAAATAGAAAAGTCTTTAGTGGCAATGAACTGGTCTAATCGGCCTGCGGGAGGGTGGGAAGGTGTCAGGCGCACCGTGCAGGAACGGGTGGCGGTGCGGCAGCGGCGGCGCGGCGGCGGTGCGGCGGCGGCGGCGCCGGCGGCGGCGGCTTGCTGCCCTGCTCGCGCAGCCGCACGACACTCGCAAGCTCACTGATGGCCTTGCCGCTCATCGTCTGTGCGACTGGAGCCTCCATCCAGGCGGGTTTGTGGCTGCTAGCAGGAGCTCTCGAGACTTGGCTGCAGGTGGAGCACTGTCTACCAGGTTTCCGGCTGAAACCGTGCTTGAGGACTCAACACCAATGCAGTGGGCTGCCCAGGTGAAGCGCTTGAGAGGGGAATGACTTGGGCTTGAGGGACTTGAGCCGGTGGCGGGCAGGTTGGCAGTCACTGACGGGCACCGAGATGGCTGCTGGCTGATCTTTGCACCGGTGGTACCTGTCACAGCCTCCAAAAAATCAGCTTGGGCATCATCCTGCAATCTGCATCCAGGCAGGGCCTGCAGGAGCCCACCCAAATGCATGGCAGTGTGAGCTTGTGCTCGCTCTTGTCGAGGGCAGGCGCCCTCAACGTAAGTACAGCGGCTTGGGCGAGGATGGACCAGGGCGATCGACAGAAAAGTGCACCTTGTGCGGTGCACCTGCGAGGCTGCACTCCAGCACCCACAGCGACAGCACACATGCAGCGCCACATCCATGCCGTGAGCACATGTGCTGCTGCATGACCCAGCAACAGTATGCATGAAGGCAAGGGCGCTGCCTCCCTTCCCGCAACAATGTGCACACTGGTGGTCGGGCGGCTCGAATGGCACCGGCTGCCGCATGCTGCCGAGCCGCCACCATGCAAAAGGCAGCTGCGCAATGGGAGGCCGGCTACAGATCGTCGCATACCACTTCCAGGCTGCGGCACGGCCACCAAAGTGAGAGCAGGTGACGCTCAGCAACTCGCGGCGGGTGTGCCAGCGTGCTTGGGGCAGCAGGCAGCATGCTGGGCTCAGGCATTACCACCACGGCTTGCACGCAGCAGCTGCCTGGAAAGCTTGCCCATTGTGCTGCTCAGAACGACTGCAAGAGGCGCCCACAGGCTGGGGTAGCGCATGGCAGCTCAGTGCAAGGGATGCGATGCATGCGCAAGGGTTGAGGCCAGCACGGAAAGAGTAGGGAGTGCACAGCAATGCCCGCCGGCGTGAGGGCGCCCTCACCTTGATAAACCAATTGTCACATGCCGGTGAACAGGGGGGCTGCACAACCCGCCCCCAGCCGGCAAGATAATGCGGCATCACTGGCACCAGCCTGCTGGCGCATGCTCAGGGCGGCGCACATGGGCGTGTAATACCTGGACATCAGACCAGCGGGAGGCCGCTGCCGCCTCAGCCGTGTCGCTCCCCGTCCCCCGGTCGGCGGCCCCC
>VIYQ01002693.1:0-17352 GCA_009928355.1 Chlorella sp. CH2018 | reverse complement strand
CCAGCTGTGGCAGGCAGCCAGGGTGGAGGCCAGGGGTGTAAACACAGTCAACGTGAGGGAGCAAGGGCGGCCGTGCCGGCAAGTTAGTGCTTTGAAAGGCACACTGTGGCATGCAACTCCCCCGCAACTCCCCTGCAACCCTGCAGGTCACTTGAACGGCAGCACCAGCAGCAGGCCCTCCCTGCCACCTGCAGGAAGTCGACCGCTCCCGTCCAGGCCGCCACGCGCTGCTGGATGGCTGGGTTGGTCAGCCGCACCCGCCGGAACTTGTCCTCGCCTGCTGGGCAGAGGGTGGGGCAGGGGGAGATTGAGGCAGGCGACACGCAGTCGGCCTGAATACATGGCATTCAACTGGCTGGTTCGACCACTGTATGCTCGCTTCCTGGCCAAAAGCCCTGCCCCTGCTGGCCCAAGCACCCCCTCCCGGGAGAGCGGCTGCGCCTCACCCCACCTACCCCCCCTGCCTTTTTCTCACCCGGGTTGTTGTACACGTTGCCGCACATCTTGAGCAGCGTCTGCCAGCAGGTCTTCAGTGCCTCGTCCTGGCCGGGGTGCGCCTTCTTCATGGCCACCAGCAGCGCGCGCATCTTCTCACCCACTGCAGACAGGCCGCGCGGAACAGGAGGGAGGCGGTTAGCAGTACCACATCTGCAGTTCAATCAGCAGACACTGCCCTTCCTGCCCCACAGAACAGTAAGCGGCGGCCCCTCATGGGCCCCACCTTCCACCGGCTTGATGGGCAGCTTCCTCCGCCGCTCCTCCTCTGCCTTGGCCTGCGCAGGGGGGGACCCATTTCCTCTGTCAGCTGTGCTGGGCTGTTTGACAGGCATTGCAAAGCCGATGTACCCAGCTGGCAGGCATGCAGGTTCCCCACTCGCCTGCCCACCCATCCATGCCCCAGGCATGACCTCGTACACACCCAGCCCCTGGCACCACAGCAGCACCCCATGCAAGCAGCACCCACCGCCGCCTTGCGCCGCTCCTCCTCCTTCTCTTCCTCAGTCAGCTCCTCGGGCAGGCCCAGTCGCCGCCGCCGCTCTTTGCGGTCCTCCTCTGCGGCAGGGGGTGGGGGTGAAAAGGCGGGTGTGTGGGTGTGTGGGGTGGATGAGTAGGGTGGCAGCACTGCTGCCTGCTGCCTCGTCAACTCTGCGCCGCAAATGCAAGCCAGAACGGCATGGCGGCCGCTGCTCACCCAGCTTTGCGCGGATCTTGGCCCGCGCACGCTCCTCCTCCTCCTTCTCGCGCTGCAGGAGCGGGGTGCACATAGAACCACATGCCATGCCAGCTCCTGAGCCTACTGGAAGCTTGCTTCGGCCGTCAGGGGCGCTGTCGCCACTGCACCTTGCCACCTCAACCGTACTTGACCACCCCCTCATGCAAGTGGGCACAGCTGCCATCTGGCGGCCACCTGCCGCTACTCTAACACACCCTGCATTCAAGCACATCCCCACAAGGACATTGCGCTGCCATGCTCACCTGCCGCTGCTCCACCATGCGCTTCAGGCGCAGCTCCTCCTCCTGGCGGGCTGCCATGGCCAACTCCTTGCCCGCACTGCAGGGCCCAGGCAGGCAGGGGAGCAGGGTTGAGGTCTGGCGGGTCGGGCAGAATTGCAGGGGTTGGGAGCAGAATGTAACACTTGATTTGATGGTTGCAAGTACGAGGGTGCTTCAGGTTCCGCTGGGACATGCATTCTGAGAAGGACCTGAGACAGAAGCAACAAAACTTTTGATGAGCACTCACCGGATGCGCTCCTGTTCCCGCAGCCGCTCGGTTTCCTTCTCCTCGCGCTCGCGCCGCTCACGCGCCCTGCAAGGCCCAATGCAGACGTGCTGTCAATGCGTGTGGCGCATGCCGCCAAGCAGGCCCTGACACTGCACATATCTGGTGACACTTGGCCACACCACAGCGCCATCTGCAGCTGGACTGCGAGGGTCAGGCACTCACCGCTTGATGAGCTCCGCAGCGGCTGCCTTAGCCTCTTCTGGGGTCAGCTTCTTCTTGGGGGCGCTCTGCTAAGGAGGGGGGATGCTCCACGGTTGTCTGCTGGCGGCCGTACGCATGTGCCGGCTGCTTGCATGCTCACAGGTTCCAACAAGCGACGCTGCGCAACCCATGCTGGGCTTCGCACAGGCTGTGCACACGTTGCCGGCCTGCACCAGTCCCAGCAGGCCTGGCCCCCTCCACTACTTGCCTTGGGCACCAGGAGCGGCTCATCCAGGTCGGCATCTCCCTGCAGCATTGCCAAAACTCGACCAGCACAGTTGGACGGTACACCGTGCGCAGCCGAATTTCGCTCCCTGTTCCAACCATCATTCAGGTGTCGCAAAGGCTGCCCCTCCTGTGCTCCCCTGCCGCCCCACTCGAATCGGCCCGCCCACCTGGTGCTCCTCCAGCCACCCAATGGCTGCCTCCAGGCTGCCACCCCCGCTGTGGTACAGAGCGCGCGTGGCACGGGCAGCAGGGAAGCCCTGCTCGGCATGGCATGGCATGGCATGGCGGGCAGTTAGGGCTAGTAAATACGCATTGTTTGCTGGCTGGCGGAATGCCCCGGCCTCGGCTCTATCGTCTCGCAGGGTAGAAAGTAACCAAAGCCGCTGCATGCAGCAGCGCGCGCAGCGCACCAGCTGCACGGCCCACGTCTGTCAGGCAGCCAGCCCAGCCTGCACCCACCATCTCCTCCATCTGCTTCAGCAGCGCGGCGTCCACCTCAGCAGGCACCATCTCCTCAGCCTCCCCAGACCCCCCCGCGCTGCCGGGCCGGCTGCCGCCAGCGCCGCCCTGCTCCTCAGCTTGGGCCGCCTTCATCTGGGCCTCGGTGTCCATGGCCTCCGCCTCATTGGTCTGCCAACCGGTCAAAGCGAGGAGTGAGCAGAGGCGGTCATAGCCGGTGATGGTGGCTTGGCAGGCGACAGACCAGTGCTGTGCCGCAGTGTCATGATTGATTGCAGCTGCCAACTGCTTCACAAAGTAGTGCCTGCCAGCCCTGGAAACACCCACCCACCTTGTCGTCAAAGGCCTGGTGCCCCGTGCGCTTGCTGTGCACATCCCACTCCGTCTCGCTGCGGCACGTCTTGCCACACTCACGGCATACCAGCCGCTTCACCTGCGGCGGTAGCAGGGCCGGTGAACCTGGATCGGCCGCATGCTGCTTGCGCATGCACATTGTGCACGTTACATCTGAAACGCCTTCTGTGCCTGCTTCACAAAGGTTGCTGCTAGGCCCAGCAAGAGCAGCCACCCACCCCGTCCACCCACCGCTTCCGTGCTCTCGCTGAAGGCGGCATGCCCCGTGGCATCGCCATGGTCCTGCGCCTCCTTCACCGACCGCAGCTGCACGCCGCAGATGTCGCACTTCAGGCTCAGGGCCTGCGCCATGGCGACTGCCGCAACTGCGGGAGATGGAGCGAGCTCGGTTGGCAGGCGGCAGCGGCGGCGGCAGCGGCGGCGGCAGCGGCGGCAGCATAATGGACTGGAGAGCGGGCGGACACAGCGCACCTGGCTCGTAGATCACAGACTGCAGCTGTCAGGTGGGGCAGGAGGAGCGGGCCGGCCGCCGCAGGACAGCCGCTTGGAGCCTGGCTTCTCGAGGCCTGCGCTTGCACCGCCGGTTGGACAGATGGCGAGGCCTGAATGATCCGATGCAGATCTACGCCCACGGCAGCCCATCGCCCCTGACTCAGAGTCGAGCAGGCTTGACGCCCATGCCGCACAGCGGCGGCTCCTGCCCGAGCCCCGCTGACCCCATTCTCTTCGTCAACTTCCAGTGCATCCAGTTTGGCCGTTTAACATTCTACATTAAAATTCGATTCATCCAGGCACAGCTGGCCCCGCGTCCTCCACCCCCGCCGCTGCTAATGCCTTGCCACGCCGCTGCGCCGCCAAGCCCGGCCGCTGCTGCCGGCTGCGTTCGTACGGTTGCAGGAACTTGCGAAACCACTGCGCCATATAGAAGCCGGCATTGCGGTAGCCTAGATACTTGGTGTCGATGCCCAGATCTTGTGCCACGCTGGTCCATGCGCTCGCCCGGCAGACCGCGTCGCTGCCGCCACGCTGCCGCACACAGCGCCACAGCCGAGGCAGGTCGCAGTCGACGCCGCCAAAGCGGGGTGCAGCAGCCAGCCCAAACGCTGCCCACAGCTTGGCCGCTTGCCGCGCGTGCTGCTGTCGTTGCTTCTGGCTGCTGCCGCCAGATGCTGCTGCTGCTGCTGCTGCACTGCTGCCGCCTGGGTCTGCTGCCAAGTGTAGGTCCAGCAAGCTGAACAGCTCATCCTCGGATAACTGCGCTGCTGCACCGCTCGCCTTCCCTTGCTGCTGCTGCCTCTGCTGCTGCTGTTTCTCCTGCTGTCTCCGCCGCTTCTGCTGCTGCTCCGCTGCCTCCTCCTCCTCCTCCTCGTCTGCCTCGCTGTGATCCGGCCCGTGGCCAGTCACGTAGGCAATGCGCTCTGGAGGCACGCCTGCAGGGCATCAGATTGCAAGCGGCAGAAGAACAGTCAGTACGACGCCGCGGCTGGAAACGCATGATGGCACGGTGCCAAGACCGCTGCACAAGCTAAGGGCCGCCTGCCTCGGCTATGCCTGCACACCATCCACCACACCCAACCCACCACACCTCCAGGTGCAGCGCAGCGCAGCGCAGCGCAGCGCACCTGGTGGGTCAGGCAGCAGCGCCGCAAACAGGTCGCGTGTCTGGGTGGCAGCCGCCTCCGCATGCAGCTGTGCCATGCTCATCTGGCGGAGATCAAGGGTCTTGAGGCCGCCAGGTGGCGCCGGTACACTGGGTGCAGGCATGACTGCTGGCGGCACAGCAGCCGTAGGGTCGCCTGGCCGGTAGCCGATGAACCTGCAGCAGATGCAGCAGAGGGCGGGCCTCGTGGGTGAAGGCATGTGCCGCGTAGTAGTGAACCAATGTGGGCATGCTGCCACCAATAGCCAGTTTGACACGGCAGCACAATGCTCCTAGGCGCCCCAAGCAGCACTCACGCTGCGTCTAGGTGTGCCCGCATCGCCGCCATGGTGATGCCCCCTGCCGGTGGCTTGCTGCCTTTGCCGTCAGACATGGGGCTGGCATGCAGTGCAGGCTGCAGCCCTGCAACAAGCCAAGGACTCGCTGTTCAGCTGCAGCGGGGCTTGACGGGCAGTGGAGCGCCGCCAGCAGCGGGCGGCAGGTTTCCCGAGAGCTGGTGGGGCTGCAGGCTGCTTAGACCCAATCATTCAATACTCGCCTTTGATTTGGGGTGGCACCGAGGCCCACAGGGCAGCGGGGCGGGAGCAACGCTCAGCGCCCGCTCGCCAAAGGGCCCGGCACGGTCTGCGGGCCTGTAGAATGGCTCGCAGTGAAATGCACTCAGAAATTAAGCCCTCGATGAACCAATCGAGAGCCCTGAGGCTCGCAGCACGGGGCCGCAAAGCGCTGCCGCCGCCGCGGCAGCTAATGAGCTGCCCGCCTGCAACAAGTTTGAATCCCGATGCATCATTGCTGCCATCGGCTGTTGCTGACTGCATGCGGATCGTCCGCTCCGACGATGGCGGCCCCAGTGGCGAGGGCGTTTCCAGCGTCGAGGTTTTTGGCTTCGTAGGCTGGATCACCAGCTCTGTGGCGTACGGTGAGGGGATCAGGGGGACACTGGAACACGCCGGCAATGCGACGGGCTCCCTGGTAGGCGTGGGGCGCTCCCGCCGCCGCTCCGCCGCCGCCAGGCTCACCAGGCCCCTGCACCCCCACCGCACTCTTGCCCTTGCGCAGTGCTGTACATCCTGTGGGCCTACATCCCCAACTCCGTGCTGGAGTCGTACGGCATTCACTACTACCCATCCAAGTACTGGGCGGTGGCGCTGCCCACCTGGGTCTGCGTCACTGTGGTCGCCGTCTACTGGGCCTACGAGGGGTGCGCTGCTGCGTGGCAGTGCTCTGCCATTCCGTCGACACTAACCGCAGGCTACAGTTGCCCACGATATGGTTCGCGCAGCTGCAGGGATGAGCCTGGCCCCCATGAGCAGCTGTCGCTGCTCGTCCAGCCCGTCGCAAGCCTCCTCCTCTCGGCTCCCCTCCCTTCGCAGCCTGTGCATGACGTCGGCACTCGCGCCTGGCGACCCGTCCAACCTGCGGGACTGGGCCACGCGGCGCAAAGAGGACGCTGGAATGCCCAGCTACTTCAGTCCAGCAGTGCACGCTGTCCCGCCGCTTGTGGACGTCCCACACCAGATTGTCAGCGATGTGCTGTTTGGCGGGCTGACGCCACAAGGTGGGGGATGGGCGTCGGGCACCATGGGAGCATGCTGTCGTTGAAGGAAGCTCTGGCTGCTGGTGTCTGCTTGCTTATCCTCCCACAATGTGTTGCACTTCAGCTGCTGTTTGTTCACGACTGGTCGTCCCTTCCCACGGTGTTCTGTGCTGCTTGCAGAGGCAGAGCAGCGCTTTGACAGCGGGCGGCAAAGAAGACGGAGGGCGGCTGAGTCTGATGTAACATGAGCGCACCTCACCCTAGTGGTGCAAGAGTGCTTGCTGTGTTAAACAGAGTTGCTGCTAGCTGCACAGAGCCACATGTCTGGGTATCAGCACAGCTGGGCAGTGCAAACTCTTCATGGTGTTCATTGGGAGACTTGGAGCTTCACAGTTGGCTAGCGTTACAAGCAAATTCGTTAGTTTACAACAGCAAGGAAGGCTGGGGAGTGTTCTGTGCAGTCACAGCGGCAGTCCTGACGCAGGGTTGACACGGGGGCACAGCATGCCAGCAAGCTCGGGGTGGTACAGGGGCGCTCGGGCAGCCTGGGCCGGTGGTGCCGCACAGGCAGCTCATCATACAGACACACTGTTGAGCAGGGTTGTTCTGGTAGGCAAAAAACCAGCCATCCTGGATAGACACGGGTCAGCCGGTGCGGCTGACAGGCGAGGCGACGATGGCGCTGGGCAGCGGCCCCTCCAGCGCCCCGCCGCCCTGCTGCTGCAGCGCCTGCTCCTCCTGCAGCAGCCTGCAGCACGTCAGCAGGAGCGGATGGAGCTCTCGTCACATTGCTCATGAAACAATGGCACGCCAGTCCTTGGCACACTTGGCAACAGGTTGGCACATTCGTAGCGGCATGCATGGGCAGCACACTCAAGTCTCCATCCAGCTCTATCGATCCTGCGCTCACCGGTCCAGCTCCCGCTGCCGTGCCTGGAAGGCCGCCGCGTCCGCTGCCTCCCTTGCGCGCCGCTCCTTGGCCAGCTGGGCGAGGCGCAGCTTGAGCGCCGCGGTGCGCAGCTTGTGCCGGTCCGCCTCGTCACCCTGCGCAGTGTTGCGGGTTGAAGGGTGGTGGATAGGCACACGGGAGGTTGGCAGCTTTTCCAGAGTAAGCACACTCACGGCAGCAGGGCACATGCCAGCGATGCGCTGGCAGGCCCAGGGTGCAGCGTATGCAGCGCGGCATCGCACCTGCTTCACGAGCTCGGCCAGGAAGGCAGCCGCCTGTTCGCACAGCACATCCACGTCGGTAAACAGCTCCTCAGCTGCCGCCGCCTGGCCGGCCGCCACATCCTGTGCTGCGGCCTGAACCGCCTCCACCTCCATTGTTGCTGCACAAAGAGGAAGGGTGTCGGCAGGCAGCAGGCGGGTGTCCGCTGGGCGGGAGCGGCGGCGGGGAGCCCTGGCGTGACGGCAGGGCGATGGCGGTCAATGGATGCTGTCGGCGCACTTGTATGGGTGCCTGGGAGGAGTGAGGGGCCGGGAGTTGGGGAGGCGAGGCGGGGACGTGCGCAACGGGCGACGCTGCTGCCGTTTCGCTGCTGTAGGACGTCCTGCAGTACACGATTGACAACCCGGGATTGCTGGAGCCCCCTGCGAGCTGTTTGCAGGCCTGTTCCAGGCGTCGCCCATTGGTGTCCAGCTGGCAGAGCGGCAGCAGAGCCCAAACGCACGGCCGGATGGCACCGGCCAACTTGCAGCCACGATCAAAAAGTTTGCACGCGTTCCAGCGCCGCGCAGGAGCCGAGTCCAGCGACTGTGACTGCTGCACCGAGTGCCACAGGGCTTGCAGCGGGCGCACCAAGCTACCGGGCATCCAGGCAGCACGGAGCGATGTGGGGGCCGCTCGGCGCGGCTGCCCCCCAGCAGTATGGCGGCCAAAGCTTCGAGTGCGTGGGCTTGGGGGCCTCGTTGTGCTTCCTTAAGCTGGTGGCAGAGGCGGTGGGCACTGGAAGCCGCTCAGATCGCGCCCACGGGCCTGCCGCCGACCGCCGCCGTCGCCGCCGCCGCTCGTGCCGCTGGATGCCTGCCGCCTTCGCGCCCATCTGGGCCGTGACCTGCTGTTTGCCTGCCCTACCTGTCTGTGCAGCCGTGCGCAGCAGATAAATGAGCTGGTGGTGGCGCAGCCGCACTGCCGGCCCACTAACCCCGACAGGTGTGGCCAGCCGCCGCCGCCGTCGCAGCTGCTGCCAGACAGCTAAGTCCCTGCTTTGCAGCAGCACTGTGCTGCATACTGCTGCCCTCCCTGCTGCCCTCCTACTTTCCAGCGCCTCACCCTGCCTGGCCTGCAGGTCGCTGCTCGAGGTGGGGTGCCGGCTGCAGGACGGCACGCTGACCAGCCTGCGCATCTCGCTGCCGCCGGGGTTCCCCACCGACCGCCCCGCCCTGTCCATCACCTCGCCGGTGCGGCACCCCTGGGTGGACGCCGTGGGCCGACTCAGCTTCCCGCTGCTGGAGCGGTGGGGCGCGCCCAATGTGCGCCTGGCGGCGGTGGTGGCCGACGCGTTCAAGGGCCTGGGCGGCACGCCCGCCCCGGCGCCCGCCACTCCCCCCTCCCCAGTGCGGCCGCAGCAGGCGGGGCAGCACCCGCCGCCCACGGCCCAGTCGTCTGCCGCCTCGCTAGCCGCCTCGATGGCCAGCGCCGCCTCAGGGCCGGCCTCCATGTCGCCAGCACCCAGCGGCAGCAGCGCGGCGGGTCCGCAGCGCACGCGCGTGGTCCCCATCCCAGCCACCTTTGCAGAGGTGGGGCAGATGGGGGAGGAGCAGCTGGCGCGCACGCTGGCGGATGAGCGGGCCTACAACCAGCTGGTGGGCCAGCTGGCCGCCAGCCTCAACCTGTGGCAGGTGCGCAGCAGGGGTTGGCACGTGGCGCCTTGTGCCTGGTTGCTGGCATGTACTCCTCTGCAAGCCTGCAGCTCTCCCAGGAGCTCCACGCACCCAACCAGCGCACATGCGGTTGCAACCTCACAAACCCCCTTCATCGCCCCCTCCTGCCCGCAGGTGGTTGACAAGCTGAAGGGAGAGACGCGGGAGCTGGCGGCCGCCAACCTGGCCAAGTCTGAGGAGCAGGGGGAGATCCGCAACCAGGTGAGGTGACGCATGGGTGGCAGCTTTGCTTGCGACTGTGCGAGTGAGAGAGCTGTATGGAGGGAGGGCTCTCAGCTGTATGGAGCGGCGTGCCCACAGAACAGGCAGGGATGCGGCATGCCCAAGGCGCGCAGCCTAGATGGCATGGGGCTCACAGCTGCCCCTCCCCGCATTCCCGCCCACCCTCCTGCGCACCAGATGGCCATCATCCGGTCGGGCGAGTACGCGCCTGCCAAGGCGAATTTTGACGACAAGTGGGCCCGCCAGCAGGCGGTGCTCTCCAAGCTGAGCCCGGAGGTGTTGATACGCAGGTAGGCGCAGGGGCTGTACGCCGCTGAGTAGCTGCTGGACACGGCGGCGTGGATGGCTTGTGGCGGCAGGCAGCTGCGGCGTTTGGTGGCGTAGAAGTATGGCAGGCTGCACGCAGGCGCAGCGCACAGAGTGCCTCTGTGCTCCATGCGCTGCTTTCCGCTCCACCCACCCCTGTCTCACCCTGCTGTGCTTGCAGGCTGCAGGAGGCGGCGCAGGAGGCGGCAGAGGAGGGAGAGCGGCTGCAGCAGCAGCTGGCGGCAGGGGAGATCAGCGTGGAGGCGTTTGTGGAGCGGTGAGCAAATTAAGCAGCGCTGCCGCCTGCGCTGCTGCGGCTGGCTGCTGCACAGGGCTGCCTTGATGCGCTGCCATGCATGCCCTGTTGTGCTCATCCAGGCCCTGCTGCTGCCCCGCTCTGCCCCACAGGTTTGTCAAGGCCCAGGCCACCTACCACCAGCGCGACCTACGGTTGCAAGCAGCTCAGCAGACGCTGCCCACGCTGACGCCGCGCTGAGCAGCCGCTGGCACCACCCTTTTGCATGTTGCCCCTGGCACCACCCTTTTGCATGTTGCCCAGCCCCACCTACCCAGCTTGTACCAATAACAATCCGCTGCTGCCAGGTGCAGCACTGATCTGTCCCCACCAGCACTGCCACATTGTTTGCTACACATTTTAGTGCGCCATTGCATGTACACACATCGGATACAGTGGCAGGCGGATCAGATCAGATCAGTTCGCTGAGGGAGGGAGGGAGGCTGGTTGGAAGGGATTCGTAGTACAGGCTGCATTTGTTTGTTGGCCGTCAGAGCTGGTGGGTGGGTCTGCCCACACTAAGCAGTTGCTCAGTCGCGCACGTTGCTGCCAGCGGTCGGGTAGCCATTGTACCGCCAGGAGGACAGGCCGCCCTTCAAGTGGATGACTGCAGGGGAGGGGGGTTGGGTGGGAGGGAGCATGCCGGTGTTCTGCTGTGTCTTTTCTTCGCCAGGCAAGATGGAGGTGCCCAGAGCAAGCAGTCAACAAGCGGCGGGCTTACAACGCCTGTCGACCGGGTGCAAGCTACCCACCGTTGGTGTACCCCGCCTTCATCAGCTCGTAGCAGGCCTTGAGGCTGCGCGTCTCCCGACCAAACGCCCTGCGATGCGTTGGTGGAGGACAGGCAGGTCTGTCGGTGTGTGCGGTGTGGGGGCGTACAGCTGTCTGCCTTAGCACTGCCAAGCAGCAGAGCGTTCCGCCTTCCACCCGCGCACCGGTCGGGGTCCTGAGCACTCTTTCCAGTCGTAGCCACACGCACCTGCAGAGCGCAGTGATGCACGAATGGGGGGCAGGCATCGCCATGTGCAGGCACAGCATGCACACACATGTGCACACAGGGCCTGGCATGTATCCTCCAGGCTGTCAAGCGGCGTGGCTGCTGCCAGAAACGCACCACTGTGTCGAGCGTGCCGCCAACCGCGCAAGCCACAATAACTGCAAGTAGCAGAGGGGGACAGGTGAGAAGCCGGGCCAGCCAAGCAAGTTCCCACTAACGTGCAGCCAAGTTCATTCTCTTGCCGGGATCCCACATCAATGCCCTCTGCAACTCTCTCAAAACCTGCCAGCCGCCGCCACTCACTCGTCTTGCGCTTGTTGCCGCCCAGCGCCTTGCCAAAGTTGGCCAGGAAGTCGGGGTCGCGCTCGGTGGCCTTCATTGCCAGGCTGCCCATCACAAACTGCACGGTGCGGAGGCAGCAGTGGTGCTTGTAGCTCACGCTGCTAACGGGCACTTACTGCCCAGAAAGCGCTGGACAACCAACTGCCTTGCCGTTTGCGCAACTATCACCAAATGACCCTCTGCAGCCGCCCAGCCTCCCCACGCACCCGCTTCACGTTGTCCCACTTGCTGTTGCCTTGCGTCAGCCGGAACATGGGCACCGAAATAGCGCCCTCAATGTGCTCCTTCTGCAGCAGGACCGTTACACAGGCCTCCGCTTGAGCACTGCAGGACGCAGGCAAGGCTGCTGGGTGCGGCGCCACCAGCTACAGGCCACGCACCTTGTAGTCATCTGCCAGCCGCACATCCACAATCACCGCGCCCTTGCTGACGAGCGCCAGCGCTTCGTCCTCGTCCACCTGTGGTTGGGGATGAAGAATGCACGTTTGAGCAATAAGCCGAGCGGCTGGGCGGGCCAACCGCTACGTGCGACTGCTTCCATCAACAAGCAAAATCTGCAGGGCACAGCCCTGCAGGGCACAGCCCGGCTCCATTCCCCGCACCTGCTTCAGCCCTTTTTCGTTCAAATAAGTCCACATGACGGGCCAGACCTCGTACGCTGTGCCACTGCAGAGAGGCCAGGGAGGCATGACAGAGCGCAAGTGTAATGGCAGGGCTGCTTGCCGCATGAACATCTCTGCTGCAACTGAGCAAGACTGGGTGCATGTGGTGCAACAGTCACAGCGAGCTGCGCTTGCCCCTTACCTCAGCGGCTGCACCGTTGTCATCGACTTGCCCGCAAAGCGGTCATCCCGCACCCAGCGCTGCATGCTTCCGTCAAACTTGAAGCCGGGGGTTTTATCGCCCCCCTTGGTGGTGGTGCTGCCCTTGGTGCTGGCATTCTTGGCTGCACGCACCACCAGGCATCGCCGGGCCTGCAAGCGGAAGCGCTAGTGAGACGGCGGTTGGTGTGTGCCAGCCTTTCATGCACTTGGCATTCATTACGCCGGCTGGTGAGCAGCTGCAGGCAGCTATTCAGTTGCAGCTACGCAAGGCCATGGGGAACAGCAGCGGCAGCGGCAGCGGCGGCGGCGGCGGCAAAGAGGGGTGGTCTGCCCCATGCCTGCTTGTGCCGCGATCTGAGCTCCATGAATCGTCGACAACATTTCAAGACAGCCAATTCTCACCTGGGCGCAGCCGGTGCGGCGCTCCCCCCGGGCTTGGCCCGCCCCAGCCGCAGGGCACGCTGCCAGCGCCGCACACATCTTACGATTGCACTGAACACGAGTGTAAGGGAGCAATGACGGTGTCAGGCCTTCGCACGCCGCATTGTCTGCTGCGGCCAGCAACGCATGGCAGCTGTGGCGGCTATGCAGCGGCACGATCGGCTTGTTTGACCATCATCGGAAGTGGGAAACCACGCAGCCAGCCAGCTGCGGCTCCCCTGCTGCAGCGGTCCGCCTCCGAGCGTCAGGCAGGGCTGTGTGCAAGCTTGGCGTTCCTCCCAGACTTGCGCCATCATGTTGGTGCAGACCTGGGCATCGCGAGCCCTGGCGCCAGCTGCCGGGCGGGCGCCGCCGCTGCCGCCACGGCCGCACCGCAAGCTCACTGCGGCAGCCGTGCGCTGCAGCCAGCAGCCAGACGGCTCGCAGCCTGGCCAGGAGCCTAGGCAGCAGGACCGACAGGCCAGCCTGGAGGCACTGGCGCGGGTGGGCATGCTTGTGGCCGTTACCTCGGCCGTCGTCGCGTGCCAGGCGCCGGCGGCCCACGCAGCCCAGGGCTGGCAGCCGCGGCGTCACGCGGCACGCACGCTGCGGGAGCAGTTTGTGAGCCGCGAGACGCCCAAGCAGGTGGGCTGTTGTTCACACCAACTTGGCAGCAGTGCCTGTGTGTTCATGGGGGCAGCAGACCTGCTGGTGTGCTGCATGCAGGGCGGCCAGCCAACCCCTGGACTGCCCCTACCTCAATTCGCAGGCCGCAGCACGCAAGGCAGCCGAGAAGCGGGCAGCAGCGGCAGCGGCAGCAGAGCGTGCAGCAGCGGACGAGGCGCAGATGAGCGACGCGCAGCGCTGGCTGCGCAACACGCAGCGGCGGGTGCAGGATGTGTGGGAGCGCCAGATGGTGAGCCATGGCTGCGTGGCAGCCGCTCGTGCTGCTGCTGCTGTTGCTGCTGCTGCTGCTGCTGCTGCCTACTGGTCGAGTTGAGCCTGTTATGGCGGCGTACCACGCGCCCTGCTCCACCCTGCGTCCCTGGCCCCACACAAGCCCACAAAACCTCCCCGCTCACCTCCTCGCTGCGCAGTACTCTGTTGGGGCCCCGGTGAACCGCGCTGAGGTTGCGCGCATGCACGGCCACCCCGGCGCCGCGGCCCCAACCGCCTCTGCCTTCTGGTGGCTGCCACTGGCGGCGGTGGCGGGCGGCCTGGCAGTGTGGCAGCTGGTCTCTCGCCTGGGGGGTCGCAGTGGGCGGCGCAGCGGCGGCCGCTGGGTGCGCGACCGCTCCCTGGGCGGCAAGATGGTCTTCATCCCTGATGCCGACCTGCCCGGCAGCAGCAACGGCGGCAACAAGATGCGGCCCCTGTATGAGGACCCAGACGACGGCGCTGCGGCGGCGGCGGCAGAGGCGGCGGCGGCCGGCGGTGGCGTGTGGGCTGCGGCCAGCAGCTCGCAGCCGGCGGCCAAGGCAGCGGCGGAGGAGGAGCTGCCTGAGTGGTGGGATGAGCCTCGCTTCCTGGTGTACACCACCTTCAGCCGCAAGGAGGAGCTGCAGCGGCGGGCGCGCCTGGTGCTGCGGGAGCTGCAGGACGCCAAGCTGCAGGTGGGGGAGCAGAGCGGCAGTGCAGGGCGGGGCAGGGTCGGGTGGGGAAGGCATCGTCTGTTGAGGCCGCTTGACAAGCTGGACTTGCACAAGGGTGCGCCCTGTGACTGTGTTTGCTGCGCCACAGCTCGGCACATCATTGGTGGCAGCACAGCTGTGTGGAGCATGTCCCTCACCAGCCACTTTCTGCTCATCCCCCCCTTGCCACAGGGCCTTGACTACCCCATCAGTGGCCTGGTCAGCCTGCGCACGCTGTGCCAGGAGGCAGGCGGTTACCAGGTGCGGGCTGGCGCTAAGCCCCACTGCAAGGGGGATGATGGCCAGCAAGAGTCGGAATGTGGGAGGCGAGGCTTCCTTTGGGTCCTTTCACTTGCAACCCTCTCCCACCCACCTTCTCTCACTGCCTGCCTGGCTGCCAGGTCAAGCCCAGCACAGAGAGCGGGCGGGATGCCATGCTGCGCCACGCTGTGAGCGCCGCCATCGCCGCAGCGCTGAGCGGCTCGGACATGCTGCTGGGGGGAGACCCGCCTGCCAAGTGAGGATGAGGGAGGGAGGGAGGGCATCTGGCTCTGATGGCATGTGGGGAGAGAGCACCCAGGTGCTCATTGCCTGCTGGTGGCTGCGCCTGCTGCAGTGCTGAGTGTTTGGCTGCCCACCTCAACAGCTTGTCTCCACGCCAGCTGGCTCGCCTTTGGATGCGCTCAATTACGTTTACTCCCTCTGCCACCCTGCAGATTTGTCTGCGGCCTGGCCCACGACCTGGGTGTGCCCGACAAGCGGACGGTGGAGATTGTGCACGGCATGGTGGCCGCTGAGTGCCGCGAGGCCCTCATCGCCGCAGGTCAGGGGCTAGTGTGTCGGCTGCTGCTGCTGCATCTGCGCTGTGCCGTCCATGGTTATGGCAATGGCAAGGCTGGCAGGGGCTTGGCAAGGTGTTGGCTGCCTGAGCCCCGAACTGGCCGACAGGCCAGGGCAGGTAGTTAACCCATATGCACCCACACGCTGCCCCTCCCTCTCTCCCATCCCAGAGGCTGGCTACCGCTCCGGCAACCAGTCCGACCTGCTGGTGGCGCTGTTGCGGCTGGCGGGGGTGCTGGGCACCTTCCCGCTGCCGCGCGGCTCCGCCCAGGGCGAGATGGTGGGGCGCAAGGTGGCACAGACCATGGACCTGGAGCTCAGGAAGCAGGTGGGTGGGCGGGCGCCTATGTGTGTGTGTGTGTGTGCTTGCAGAATCTGATGCAGCCAGACGCTGGCGGCCATGCATGCTTGCAGCGCCGTTGCTGCTGCAGTGCCGATTTGCCATGCCCGCGTCCTGACTTGTCTGTTGTACCAACTGCTGCTGTGCCCTGCCCGCAGATCTTCCTGGAGTTTGGCGCCGTCAGCCCGCCGCTGGCTGCCCTGGTGAGTTGCATTTGCATGCACACGGGCTGTCTACAGCTGTGGTCACACGGCGTGGAGTGCAGCCGGAAGGGATGGCATACAAACTGCACGTAAGCCGCCCCACCCCGTGTGCCCAACCGCCGCAGATGGCTGAGCTGCTGGGCTTTGATCCAGACCTTGTGATGGCTGAGCTGGCGCGGCTGCAGGCGGCAGAGGCAGGGGAGCAGCAGGCGCAGGAGCAGCAGCAACCGACCGGCGGCGAGGGCAGTGCCTAAGCTCTGTGGGCAAGACGTGCAGAGGGCGCCCGCCTGCGATTTTCCAGTCGTATCCATCTGCACATCAGCGTTGACCTGACACCGACACCACCCATTGCACAGCTGACTGAGAAGACAATTTCGACTGTAATCAACCCCAGCCAAAGTGGATGGAAGCTGGGGCATGCAAGCAGCGCGGGTCCCAGCGGGGAAGGCGGCTGACACATGGCCAGCCAACTTGGCAGCGGGCAGCAGCAGGCAAGGTGCTTTCCTCAGTGCACTTGCTTGTTCAGGGGCATTGGCAGCGTTTGTGTGGCGTGCCCGAGCAGCAGCCATGAGCGACCCGATCCAAGGCAGCAGCGCGCCTGCCCCCGCCTCGGCCGTAGGCCAGCCAGTTGCAGAGACAGCAGGCGGGCCCACTGGCACCGGTGGGCCCGACAGGCAGGTGTGCGCCCCGCAGCTGTTGTGCTCGCCGCTGCCGCTCGCGCTGGTGCTCTGCAAAGCGGAGCTGGAAGTGTGTCAGTCAGTGCAGCTTGCTGTAGCAGCGATGCTCTCCTGTTGGTCTTCCACACAGCTGCACCAGCATCACACCAGGCTCGTCGACATAAGAGTTGGTAGCCAGGGGCCTTGGCCCAGCTCCAACTGCGATGCAACCGTGTGTGGACCCATGCCACCTGCCAACTGTCCATCCCATGCAAGGTCGATTTTGCATCATCGGCGGTCACTCAGATGTCTGCTGTCAACGCAGACAAGGAGGCAACTCGCAAGGCAGGCCAGGACATACTGGCGCAGGCAAGCACAATCTCGCTCGGCGCTGCTCCTCGTGGCGCGGTCTGGGTGCCTGCCCACCTTCCTCCCAAATGCTGCTGCGTGTCGCAATTATTGCAGGACAAGCCCTCCCTGACGGAGCAGGCCAAGCAGGCCGCCCACGATGCCAAGGAGCTGCTGACTTGATGAGATAGCTGGTGGCTGGCGCCAAGGCATGTGCGCGGCAGGGCGACTTGCCGCGGCGTCTAAGGAGCACTGCGGCACGCCTGCTCTGCCGGTCATCTGCTGCCTGCCCAAGTCATGAACGCTGGTTTGCGTGTTGTTACATCCCAGCTGCCATGGAGCGCCATGCCCACAGCCATGTTGCAAAAGAGTTGTGAAGAGCACAGTGTTTGGCCACACGTCAAGGCAGTGCAGCCCAATGCAAGTCAAGGGTCGGGTGCGGGCAGCACGCTCAGCGTGCCACAGGCTGTGACAGCAGCACGGGGCGCAGGGCCGACGAATGCCGCCGGCCCCGTCCCACCGGCGCGCCAGCCGAGCGGGGGTGTGCCTCACGACATCTTGTTCTGGATTTGGCGGTGCAGGAAGCAGAGGTACTCCACATACGACATGCCTCCCGCCGGCGTGCGGTCCTCCACCAGTGCCGAGTAGAAGGTGGACTCCAGCGGGTCTCCCCGCCGCACCACCCGCAGGCGCAGGTAGGCGGAGCGCTGCCGCCGCACCTCGTCCAGCAGAGCGCGCACAGCGCTGCTCAGCGGGCTGTCCAGCTCGGGCAGCTGCAGGGGTCGGGCGGGGTCGAGCGCCTCCAGGGAGGGCACACCTG
>VIYQ01002692.1:0-13112 GCA_009928355.1 Chlorella sp. CH2018 | reverse complement strand
TTCCCTGACCTGCTGCAGCCGCACGCCAATGGAGTTGGCGCTGCCGAAGAAGACAAAGCCGTTGAGGCTGACTGTGGTCATGCGGCCGCCCAGCATGTCCAGTGCCGCCTGTGTGGAGACAGAGAGAGGAGAGGAGGGAGGCTTGGGCAGCGGAGATCTGACTGGAACCCATCACCGGACACCAAGGGCAGGCCAAGGCTGCAGTGACTGAGACGGGAGAAACAACCCAGCCACAGCTGCACTTGCCTGCTGCTCCACGGTCCGCACCACGCTGCTGCGTGCGTTGTCCACCACGCCAATGGATGCCACCTGCACCACAGCACAGGTCAAGCGGCCATGGAGCAGAGCCATGCCACAGCTGCGCGTCCGCTGAGCGATGGGAGGGCTGGCGTGCTGGGGCATGGGATCCGGCAATGCGTTCAAGGTGCCAGTTCCAGTCAGCCGCTGACCTGGCTCTTGGCGTACGCAAACGCAAAGTAGAGTGTGGCCAGCACGATGCCGGCAGCGATGCCTCCCTCCAGCCCAAACTGCAAGATGGCTCCAAAGGTCGCCAGCAGCAGGAAGTACTCTGGGCGCAAGGGAAGTGGGAGGGAGGGAGCTTCTGTTCCTAGGACAGGAGCACCAGCGCGAGTTGTCGGGGCAGAGGAACAGGGCGGGCGCAGCAGCAATGAAGCGTGCGCGCGGCAGCCAAACGGTGGCAACCGTGGCGCTCGTGGCGGGCAGGGTGAGCGCATGGTTGCAGGGCGGTGTTGGATGCCACCCACCGATGCGGGTCATCTTGTTGAAAGACAGCACCAGCCAGTCGCGGCTGCAAGAACCCAGGGCAGGAGAGTGCTGGGATGGAGGCAGAACAGGTGCCGCTCCAAAGCTGACACCCAATCGCTACAGGCAGCGTGGCACCCACTGATCTGGCGCCTCGGCAGCAGCTGTTGGCGAGCAGACGCACCCAGCACGCCCACTCACCTGATCTCTATGCCAAACCACAGCAGCAGAGCGCCGTAAAAGAAAGTCGGCAGGTACTGGATGACAGCGAAGGGCAGGGCAAACATGACCAGCTCCGAGGCAGCCACCACCACTCCGTTCCAGCGCGAGTAGACGCCCGCGCGCATCGTGAAAATGGTTTGACTGCAGGCGCGGGCCGGAGGAGGCGGACGGCAGCTGGCGTGTGGGGAGAGGTGCGGCATGGCACACTGGCCGGCACCACGCGTGCCACAGGCACCTACTTCACAGCGGTCCACTCCTCCTCGCACGCCTCGCCTTCAAATCCAAAACGTCACAGCAAGAGGCGAGTGCTGCTTCACGCTGCGCTACAGAGCACATCTCTCGTTTACCGCCACAGCAAGAGGCGAGTGCTGCTTCACACTGCGCTGCAGAGCGCATCCCTCGTCATCCGCCACAGCAAGATGCTATGCTTCTTCACACTGCGCTGCACAGCACATGTCTCAGCTTACGAGAAGATGTAGGAGCCGGTGTAGCCGCAGCCCGCCACACCCGTTGCCATGTTGGACACCGCCACCGTGGTCAGCTCCCGGTTGAAGTCGATCTTCTGCGTTGGAGGACGGCCGGAGAGAAGGGCTAATGAATGGGGGAAACAGCAGCGGGCACAGGGGCACCTATGGGTGCCCTCCAGCTCGCTGCGGGCGGCTAGTGCCGCGCAGCCGGCTGGCAAACCCCAGCCAGCCAGCAGCAGCGGCCTGGTGCCGGCGGCGCAGCTGCACAGCCCTGCGCCTGCTGGCTCGCCTGCGGTGTGTCCTGCTGGATCGCCGCAATGTCCATGGCGCTGCCAAAAATGACCACCTGAACGGGCAAGGGGCCATCAGCAGGTGTATGACTGGGCATTGGCAATGAGTTGCATCGGCAGGCCAGCAGTAGGTGCCGGGCACCGCTGCTGCTCAGTTGATCCCATGCCTGCTTGTGCCAGACTGTTGAGCTTTGGATGCGCCAGCAATCCCAGCCGCGACTCACCAGGGCCAGCCCCAGCGTCTTCACCACTTGCTCGGCCATGGCGGGGAAGTAAATGCCGCTGCAGCAAGGCAGGGGACAACAGGTTACGCGCAAGCAGTTGGGCACACTGGCTGCCGCACTCCAGGGCGCTGCATTGCCCTGCCAGCCCTCGGCTGCTGGTTTGGTCCACAGGCCAGGAGAGCAGCCGCTCCACACTCGCACTTTACGTGTTCACAACTCTACCGCTCACCTGAGCTTCAAGTCGGAGATGTTAAACAGCCCCCACAGCTCCCAAAACTTTTGCTCCCCCTCCTGCAGGGCCCGGTTCACAGCGCGGCAGGATGCAAGGCGTTGTTGGGTATCCAGGCAGGGCAGACGGCAGCAGACGCCAGGCTGCTGCCCGCGCTCATCAGCATGTACAGAAGCGCAGCAAACAGCGCATAGAGTAGTAGCACAGCAGGCGCAGCGCACCGCGGGGCGGATGACCCAGTGGGCGTCCATGGCTTGCTCCAGGGTCACGCCCAGCGCGAGGCGCACAATGTGGAACAACACATTGATGGCGGCCAGCACTGCATGAGGGAGAAGAGGGGGCACACACTCTTCAAGTCAGCCTGAGGGAGAAGGAGCGGGCCAGGCGCACAATGTGGAACAGCACATTGATGGCCGCCAGCACTGCAAATCACTGGGACGCAGGGCGGCTGGGTCTGTGCCACACAGCAGGAGCCGCAGGAGCGGCACCCTCAGGGCAAGGAGGCAACGGTCCTTCCAACACTCCCTCGTGCACGCAAGGTTCATGCCACACGCACCCGTCGGCAGGGCCAGCGGGTGCGAGAAGCGCTCCAGCGTGGCAATCATGGCGAAGCAGGACAGCAGGGTGGGCACCAGCTTGGTCAGCGCGTCGGCGTTGAACAGGTTGGCCCAGCTGCAGTGAAGATGCGGCGGGGGTGACGACAGGTGAGATTCAGCAGTGCGGCTGGGTTGGGTGCGGCACGGCAGGGAGCATGCTGGCCAGGGGCATACCAAGAGCAAGGGTCAGCTCAAGCAGCTGTCTGGTTGCTGCTCGTGGAGCAGTGGTCGCGGTTGTTCAGCATGCTAGCACTAGGCAACACACCAAACCAACCTGAGCCCACCTGGCAATGGAGCCAATGTCCTGGCTGACGCCCAGCCCGATGCCGCTGGCCACGCAGAAGTAGCCCACAAAGGACAGGTAGCCTCCAATGACGGGCAGGGGCAGGTACTGCACCAGCTGGGCCAGCTTGTACCGGGCTGCATGCATTGGGCAGGGGGCGGGTAGGGGTTGCCAATGAGTCGGCCTGTGCGCAACAGCTTGTGAAATGAGGGAACATAGTGCAGCTACCACCATGCCTGACACCCGACCGCAGCTCGTGGCAGGCAGCACCTCTTCCCATCCAATCCATTCACCCATGAGCAGTCTCGTGCCCAACGCTTTACACACCCACGAGCAGCAATGTCGCCCCGACCCCCTCACCACTCACCCCCATCACCCACTCACCCACGAGCTGCGTGCAGGCGCCTGTGAAGAAGGTAGCAACACTCATTGTGAGCAGCGAGGTGCCCAGTGCGGTGGCGGCATCGCGGCCCGCCTCACAGCAGATGGCTGCAATGCTGGTTGCCATCGCGCTCAAGAAAATGAGGCCCACATCCTGCACCTGTCCCACTGCAGGGTCGTTGAGGGTGGCGAGGCAGAAACCAAGGAGTTTGCATTGGAGGGCGTTGCACACCACACAGAACTCGAGATGCACCGACGCAGCGACTGCCTCCTAGACCTGAGCGCTGCACTGCTGCAAGCACACAATTAGCCGGGCTGAGACAGGCAGTGGCAGCAGCATCCGCGCATCCTCACAACACCCCCAGGCCCCACCTGCAAAGGGCAGGGATGAGAGGACGCAGAAGACGGCCTGGTGCACGGCGCTGCTGAGGAAGAAGAACTTGCACAGCTGGTCAAGGTAGGGGGCATAGATGGGGTCCTGCGGTTGAATTGACAAACATGTAGAGCAGCCACAGATAGAGTTATCAACTGCCACAGCAGGCTTCCGAAAGAGCGGTGGCGACGAGACCCATTGACGGCAGGCAGCGGCAACACAGGCTGCGCAGCCCAGTCCACACAGTGCTGCAACCCCATGGCACCCCTGCCACCAACCAGACACGGCTTCACCTTGAACACAATGGCGGCATAGGCTACCAGCGCTGGGATAGTGGCGATCGAGTTGATGAGGCCAAACACTAGCGCCCGTGACAGATCTGTGCTGCGGTCCTGGCCCTGCACATCCCGAGCAATCGCAACCAGCTCGCCGCCCGGCCCCAGGCTGCCGCTCCTGGCCGCCACCGCTGCTGCCGCTGCAGAGGCGGCTTTGTTGGAGGCTGGGGTGCCGGCATAGGGGTTGACCGATCGAGGGGTGCCCACCGGGAGGTCTTGGGAGTATCCAGACAGCAGCGGCTCGGCTGCCTCGCTTGCCTCGGTTGCAGTGCCGCCAGCTGGCAAGTACCAGCGCTGCGCCCGCTGGCCAGGGTGCCCTTCAAAGCTGGTGCGCAGGTGGGTTGCCGCCCCTCCCGGCTGCGCTCCGCTGCTGCGAGGGGACAGCGGGGAGGCAGGCGCCCCTGCTGCCTCTGCCGGGGCAGTGGCCGCCCGTGCCAGCGCTGCACGAGACACCGCTGTGCCTGCTGTGCCACCAGGCGACACCCCTGGTGGGCTGCCCGGTGCGGCGCTGGGAGAGCCGGCTGCTTCACCCACTTCAGCTGCCTCTAGCGCCTCCTCGTGGGCATGCAGGCCGCCAAAGCCAGAAGGTGTGCCCTGTGAGGGGACAGCACAGCAAAGTAGAGGATACACGGTCAGAAGAAGCGGTAAGTGGGCACGGGCACACCGCCTTCTGTCAACGCAAACGCCGGTATCTCAACCAGCAGGTGCGGTGCGGCAGGCCCGCCTTGCCTGGAGCGAGGGCGTGCGGTGCAGCGGCGGGCGGTGCGGAAAGGCGCGCATGTTGGGGTGGGGACTGCTGGACAGCCACGCCCCGTGGCCCAGCGACCCAAACGTGCTGTGGCTCTGGCCCTGGTCGGTGCCCTGCCGCCGCAGGCTGCTGCTGAAGAAGCCGTCCTGCACGCTGGCCGACAGGCTGGCCCCCGCGTCGCTGCCGGCGCTCTGCAGGGCCACGCGCCAGCGCTCGTTGCCGCCACCGTCGTCGCGGGCACCCGGAATGGCCATGCCCCGGCTGGGCGAATGCCGCTGGCCTTGCATATTGGGCAGGGCGGCCCAAGGGCCGCTGCCAGGGCGCCCAGACGCCGCTCGAAAGAGGGCTCACTGCCCTAGGCGGCTTGACGCTGGCGCCTGGTGTTTCTCAGTATCAGCAGGTGGCCATCAAACAGGGTTTGCGGCCACCAGCTGCTGCACAGGGGGCAACGCATTGCGGCATGCGCAGCGCCGTGCATTGTTTGGGCGATCAGGCCTCGCGGCAGCCACTGCGCGGCGTTTGCAAAAGTTGGAGCTGTGCGCACGCAGCCTTCGACTCGCCTGCACGCCAATCGTGCGGCTCTACCACTGCCGCCGCTTCCTGGCACTGCCACACCCCGTGGAGTGTCGATTGGGTCGTGCCCGTATCGATTACCAGTGCGTCACCCGCAGAAAGCCTTGCCGCCACTGCTGCCGCCGCTGCCGCCGCCGCCAGCCGCCGCCCTCACTGAGCCCACTGGAACGCTGCTGTCCCCACTTGGAATGCAGACGACCGATAAGCAGAGTTGATGGGTAGCCTAGATGAGGTGCAGTGCCTGGAGGGCCACACCGACCGGGTGTGGCAGGTGGCCTGGTCGCCGTCAGGTGCGCGGGTGCCTGTGTGCCGCCGCAGAGGCAGCACGGGCATGCAGCCATCCAGCACAACGTTGGGACAGGATAGGGAGTGCGTGTTTCAGGTAGATAGCTTGTGGGCATCTTAATCCGTAGCATCAACACCCCCTCTACCTGTCCGCCGCACCCTCGCTCAGGCGACATGCTGGCCAGCTGCAGCGGCGATCGCACGGTCCGCATCTGGCGGCGCCAGCCTAGCAGCAGCCAGCAGCCCCCGCAAGACCAGCAGCAGGAGCTGCAGCAGTACAATCAGCAGGCAGGGCGGCAGCAGCAGGAGCAGCAGGCTGAGAACCGGTGGGTCTGCTCCGCCATTCTGGAGGACACGCACAGCCGGACCATTCGCTCGGTCTGCTGGTCGCCCACGGGGCGGTACCTGGCCACCGCATCCTTTGACCGCACCACAGCCATCTGGCAGCAGCAGGTGGGTGCAGGGGCAGCGGGAGGCGTGTTGTTTATGGAGGGGTGTTCGCAAAAAATGGAAAATCAGCAGATGGCAAGCACTTGTCACATCCAGCCTGCCATCTATATTGGGGCGGCGTTCCCTGCTGCACAGCTGGCTTGTTGCCGCTCACTGAGCCCACATGCGCTATCCCACGTTCTGCAATCCGTTGCAGGGCGGCGTGTGGGAGAATGTGGCGATGCTGGAGGGCCACGAGAGCGAGGTGAAGGAGGTGGCTTGGAACCCTAACGGCTGCCTCATCGCCACGTGCAGGTGGGTGGGGTGTAAGGGAGGTGGGGGCCGAGATGGCACCGCGGTACTGCCTGCACTTGCCTGCACTTGCTGCAGGAGCGCCGATTCACCTGGGGGTGCCGTGTGCAGCTGGGCAATGCGCGCGCTACCAGACGCTGCCTTGCCATGCGCCTGCTGTGCTGCCCACCCCCACTGCCGCAGCCGCGACAAGACTGTGTGGCTGTGGGAGGCGCAGCCTGGCAACGAGTACGAGGTGGTGGATGTGAAGCACGGGCACTCGCAGGTGCGCTGCTCCGCAGGCGCTCCGCAGGTGCTCCAATTGGAAGCTCATCTGGTGCGGCTGCTCGCCAAAACATCGCCGCAGGCAGTCGTGTGTGCCAGCATCATCCAGCCGGCACCATTACACACACTGTGTGAGCGTGGCAACCCTGGCACACAATGCAGGACGTCAAGTGCGTGCGGTGGCATCCCCAGGGTGAGGTGCTGGCCAGCGCTTCGTACGACGACTCCATCAAGCTGTGGGTGGACGAAGACGACGAGTGGGTCTGTGCGCAGACGCTGGCAGGTGTGTGTGTGTGGGTTGTTGGGGTCACCGGGATGCCTGGCGTGTGTGGCTGCCGGGCACCAAGCGCACAGGTTGTTGGAGCGGTCATGCAGCAAACCCACGCGCGCGCATTCTGCAGCAGGCAGCTGGAAAGTAGGGGCAGGCATGTCCTGTGGAGGTTCGCCCCACGCCTGCCCTCGCAAGCCGCACACGAGCTCCTGAATCTCCCTCTGCCCTCTGCCAACTTTACTGCTGCAGGCCCCGGGGTGGGGCACACCTCCACTGTGTGGGAGCTGGCTTTCGATGCCGAGGGCCGGCGCATGGTGTCCTGCAGCGACGACGCAACCCTCAAAGTGTGGGCCTGCCGCAAGGACGCAGGTAGGGGCTGGGGGTTGGCGGCGGCTGGGTCGGCAATGGGCAGGCTGTGGCGAGGTGCAGTGGCTGCTGCAGCATTGTGCATCGAACACACTTGCGCGGATGGGTGCCACCTCTGTGCTAATTTGCAGCCGACCATGCAGCAGCAGCAGCGGTGTTTGGTGCTCTCCCTGCACCCAGGCTGAAGCGCCCATGCCGCCCCGCCTGCCACACCTCAGCCAATGCCCAATGGGCTCCCCTGCTGGCCCCCCTCCTCTCGCAGGCCAGCTGCGCTGGCAGCTGCTGTCCACCCTGTCAGGCTACCACGGGCGCACCATCTTCACAGTAGACTGGTCCAAGGCAGGCCTGATAGCCAGCGGCTGCGCCGACAATGCCATCCGCATCTTCGGGGAGGCAGCAGCAGCAGCAGCAGCAGCAGCAGAGGGCGCAGCAGCCATGGACGAGGAGGCGGTTGCGGCGGCAGGAGACGCAGCGGCGGCGGAGCCGGGGCTCAGAGGTCTGTTCATGCAGCAGCAGCAGCAGCCGTCGGGCGGAAGCGGGGGCAGCAGCGGCAGCAGCGGTGGGGAAGGCGGCAGCTTCTCCCTGCTGTGCAAGCGGGAGCAAGCACACCCTCTAGATGTCAACTGCGTGCGGTGGCACCCCACCGACCCAACACTGCTTGCGTCGGCGGGGGATGACTGCTGCGTGCGCTTGTGGCGGTGGCACCCACCCCCATCCTGACCCGTGCCTTCTGCACCTGTAACCAGTGCTCAATGGCCCATTGGTGTGGGTTTCAACGGGCAGCACGTCATGGGTGGTGCGCCAGCTGTGGCAACGGGACCATCTGTGCACCAGCCAGCGGTGTTGTGCGGCATGCTGGCCACAGGACCTGACGCACGTCCTGCTTCCAGACCAAGCAGGCATGCTGTCCTCGCACTGCAGCATCCTCTGCCTTTCAACTCCGCCCCGCACCAGCCCCGGGCAGGCTGCAACTGCCACGCAAGGACTCGGATGCAGCTGGGCGGGCCATGTGGCGGCGGGCGGCGCCAGGTGGCCCCTGCCGCCTGCGCTTGCAGAGGCTCTGCTGCCCTCCGGGAGCTTCCGATGAACGTCAGGCGTCATTTGGATTGCGGTGGAGTTGGGGGCGCGAGCGCGTCGCACAACACGGAGGCGCGGCGGCCGCACGGTCAGCGTCACCGCCTCTTAAACGCCTTGCCAAGCCCATTGCAGCCATCAACCAACATCACAAGCACCTAACAACCAATCTCAAACCCCCAGCAACACCAGCGCCTTGCACCCCACCCCTTCCCGCCCACCCCGCCCCCATGCACCGCCTGCTGCCCAGCCTCTTGCTGGCCGCACTGGCCCTGGCCGTTGCAGCCTCCCCCTCCAACAGCCGCAAGCTGCTGCATAACAACCCCTGCAAGCAGTTGGGCATCAACGGCTGCGTGAAAGCCTGGGGCAGCGACTATGTCTGCCGAAGGACGCCGAGCGGCAAAATGCAAGCCATCAAGTGCCTCACTGGAACTATCTGCGATGTAGCTACACTGACATGCATCAACGAGGAGCCCGAGGAGCCTGCCGGACCCTGCGACGACCGTGCCGACGGCTGCTACCACTTCAGCCACCATGACGGCATGTGCATCAACGGCCAGCAGTCCTTGTGCCCCAATTCGGGTCGCTGCAATGCCGACAGCACCGCCTGCAAGCAGCCTGAGGAGCCTGCCGGACCCTGCGACGATCGTGCCGACGGCTGCTACCACTTCAGTCACCACGACGGCATGTGCATCAACGGCCAGCAGTCCCTGTGCCCCAATTCGGGTCGCTGCAATGCCGACGGCACCGCCTGCGAGCAGCCTGAGGAGCCTGCCGGACCCTGCGACGATCGCGCCGACGGCTGCTACCACTTCAGCCACCACGACGGCATGTGCATCAACGGCCAGCAGTCCCTGTGCCCCAATTCGGGTCGCTGCAACGCCGATGGCACCGCCTGCGAGCGCCCCGACGAGGGCTCCAATGCCAAGTGCGAAGGCAAGCGCGACGGCTGCTACACCGGGCACCAGGGCGACTATGCCTGCCGGGATGGTATTGCACTGGACTGCCCCACCGGCACGCGCTGCTCCAGCGCAGCAACAGACGCCACCTGTGTTTGATTTTTGGTGTCGGCTGCCCTGGCTTGCCTGCCATCCAGTTGCACACTATCATGCCGCCCCCCTGTGCATGCACTGCCCCACCGCATGCCTCTCCACAACTTCACGCTTGCCATCCGACAAGCACCCTGCCCCTTTCGCTGATCCAACCTCTGTCCTTCACTGGCCCATCCAGTTGATGCACTGCTTCACTTGTTCCCTGTTTTGCTGATGCCATGCTTTCCTTATCCTCACCTGTAACGTCTGTCCGCACATAGAGGCAGCCGAGGCTGGCAGGGAGCAGCGGTGGTGGGGCGCAGTGCTTGCCAGCCTCTCTGGCCATGCTTCCAAGGCAGTAGCCGCTACGCAATGTGCTTGCCCAAACTTGAGAGACGCTGCCCCTGTTGCCATGTAGTCAACTGCCCCACGCATGCACGCATGGCCTGGTGCCGTGCACCTGTCGGCCTCCCTGTGCTGCCAAATCGCCCTTCAACAGCACAGATCAATCAACCGCAGCCGTCACCTTCTGCATCTTAAGCTGGGGCAAAGTCATGCTTACAGGGGTGTGTGATACGGACAGAAGAGGGGCGGTAGAGTCGGCTGGCTGGTCGGTTGTTGGGTACGAAATGCATGGAACTGGAGCAAGAGAAAGGGCAGCGGTGCAGCGAGCAGCGAGAAGCATGAGCAAGCGTAAGCAACGAGACGGGCAAAATACAGAGCGTGCAGGCGCCGCCAGCTGGGGACAGCAGCCTGCTGAGCAGCAACAAGTCGCAGCAGGGTGGGAGAGAGCGATGCGGCGGTTTGGCCAAACAGGGCCGGGCATGAGGCTGCCGTGGAAGAGGCCGTCCATGCGAGCACCTCCCAAAGGCAGCACCCAGCCACAGAGCTCAGCCTCACTCCTGCATCTCCTCTTGTGTCTCCTCCACAGCAACTGCACGACAGAGTGGGAGGGGGTGCCACATGCACACAGCTTGAGTGCACCGTTTCAGCCGCCCAAGGCACGCGCAACACATCAGGTGTACAGTTGGCAGTGCCGCACCACAACACTGCGGATCAGCCAGGCATCCACAGCAACGCTGCCACCAGCACCCACAGCACCACCCGCAGCCGCCTCACCCTTGAGCTTCTCCTCCTTCTCCTTGGCCAGCGCCCCCGGCGCCTTGACCAGGTGGATCTCCTGCTCCAGCTGCTTGCGGTCGGCCGCCGCCTGCTGCGACTTGGCCCGCGACATGCGCTGCTCATAGAAGCGGTCCTGCCGCGCGCCCCGGATCTTCTCAATCTTGTCCATCGCCTTGACTGCAGGGCGAAAAAAGCCACGAGGCCAGGAACGCAGCGGTGCATGAGGTCAGGCATATCCCACACACACATGGTCGCACGCAGTGAGCGCTGGCCGAACCTCCATCTCGCCAAGCCCGCAGCAGCATGCCACGGCACTGCATCGCTGCTCGGCACACTGCACAGATGAGTATGGGAGCCACTGCGCAGCGCGCACCCGTCTTGTGCACCAGCTCGCGGTCGTACTTCTCGGGCCGGTTGCGCCGCCGCTCCATCTCAAAGGTGGCATCCTGCCCGGGGGAGTGAGGTGGTACTTGTGAGTGGGTGAATGGATCGCCGAGAGGCAGCGGCAGCCGTGTAGAGCAGAGAAATGCATACCCCAACCACACAAATGTGCCCAGCTACCACAGTGGCAGAATCTGCATCGGATGCAGGTGCGCAGCAAATTCGCCGCCGCTCGCACCTCCGCCAACTCCTTGCCCGCCAGCTTGCGGTATGCCTTGGTCCACTTGACCTTGCGCGGGTTGCGCTTCATCTTGAAGTTCTTGTGGCACTTGGAGCGGCAGAAGCGGAAGATCTGCGGGGAAGGCACAGCAGGCAGCATCGCTGGGCGGCGGGGCCATGGGAGAGGCGCTCGGCGATAGGCAGTTCAGACGGGCAGCAAAGTGGCACCTGCAGCTGCCAGCTGCGAGCATTGCAGGCATCATTACTGCTTGTGCTCCAGCTTGTGCTCCAGCAACATGCGGCCTGCCTGCTGCTCAGACGCTGCAGGCAGACCAAAAAGCCCCGCCGCCCTGCCGCCGCCCGCCGGCGCCGCCGCCCCCCAGGCCGCACCGTGGCGTCATTCCGCACGAAGGTGATGCCATGCCCCGGGTAGATGGTGCTGGAGCAGAACCAGCACTTCTCCAAGCGCACTGCAAGCGGCGGGAGGCGAGAGTGGCGGCGCGCTCGGGGAGGGCGCAGCCTGCACATGCGGCGCTGCTGCTACATGTTCACATGCCCCTGCCACACACAGGCTGACGCCGGCGAGCGCCCATGCGTGCCCTCCGCCGCGCACTCACTGCTGCCAGTCGCCTAGGGCGCTGCAGGGGGCCTCCCTCGTGCTTAGCCGGTCCCCTGCCGCGCTCCAATTCCGCTGCCCGCAAGCTGGGAGCCCGCCGTCCCTCGCGCCGCCGCTGCTCGCCTGCACTCCTGGAGCGCCCCTGAGCCGCAAGCCGACGCTCAATTCACAATACAGTGAGAGCGGAGAAAGAGGGCGTGCACAGACATCACCAAAGGCCTAGAGCTGTTGCCGCCGCTGCCGACCGCAGCACGGCACGCACAGCTCAGAGCGCCACTGGCCGGGGCGCGTGGGAAGCCATCTCCAGCTGCGGCTCACCCCAGGGCAGGCCATGCTGCTCAGCGGCTGCGCGATGGCGCCGCCGCAGCTGCGCCCACCATGCGTCGCGGCACGCCGCCCACTCCGCCGCCGCCGCCAGCTCTCCAGGCACCGAAAACGCCAGCAGGGGCTGGGGCGGGTCAGGCGTTGGCACCCCGCTGCCTCCCCGCAGCTGGCAAGCCACCACGTGCAGGCACAAGCTGCTGCTGGACAGGCAGCGGGCGGCCGCCTGTGCGCCGTCTGCGCTGTGGCACAGGTAGAGGGCTGGATAGCCCAGCAGGTAGCCGCTGGCTGTGGGGGCCACCAAGCCCTGCCAGCCGGCAATGCCCTCCGCATCGACCACTGGAATGCCTGCTGAGTCATGCGGCCGCTGCCTGCTGCTTCCAGGGCTGGCACCACCGCCGCCACTGCTGCAATGGGGCGATGCTGCCTGCTGCTGGCCTGCTGCTGCCGCCAGCAGCCCCCGGCGCAGAGCCTCCAGCTGCAAGACTGCATGGGCTGCCTCCTCCGCCGACGCCCACCGCACCCGCTGCTGCTCGAAGGCCACCAGCATGACTGGCGGTGCTGGTGACGCTGTGCCTGCTGTGGTGCCTGCCACACTGCTGTCCATCGACGCTGCTCCGGCTGGCCAACTGCATCTGCTGGCCGCTGCACCAGCTGCCGCTGCGCCCTCCTCCAAAGCGGGCAGCAGCTGAGTCTGCACCAGGTAGCAGCAGTCGTTCAACACTGCCACCGCCAAGCCAGCAATTGCTAGGCCAAGCACAGCTGCCAGCTGCTCGGCCGCTGCTGCCAGCTGTTCGGGGGATAGCTGGCCATAATCGAGCAGGAACCCCGGCCGCAGCCCGCTCAGCACCGCAACAATGTCGCGGAAGAGCCGGGGACAGGCTGCTCGCAGCAAACGGCTGCGCCCAACTGCCTGCAGAGGGTGGCAGGGGTGGGGG
>VIYQ01002691.1:0-24537 GCA_009928355.1 Chlorella sp. CH2018 | reverse complement strand
GCCGCCGCCGCCGCTCCTCCCGCCGCTGCCTGCAGTCGTGGTGCTTGCAGCTGCTGCCCCAAATGCTCCCCAGCTGCTTGGCACCGCCCTGCACACCAGTGCGAGATGCATCACGTCCTGGGCGTACTGCGGCAGGGGGACCCCACCGCCTTCAACAGTCCCATGGGCGAGAGCGCATGCCCTGCATGCACTAGCTCAGCACGTCGCCAGTGCCTGCACTCTTGCGCTGCAGCATGCCAGCACACTGCAGATGCACCCGACATCGCAGATGCACTCCACAGCTATGTGGAACCACGCCAACGCCCTGCAGCAGCGCGTGGCAGGCGTCGGCGCTCTTGAGGTCAAAGGATGAGCAACAAGCTGCCACCCGCGAAGTGCACGAGCGCAGCAGCAGGCTGGTTGCATGGTCAATGCGCTGTCAGTGCAACGGCTCCTGCAGCGGGAGGATAGGCGTCACCGTCAGACAGCATCCAGGCAGCTCGCAGCCTCTGTCATGCGTCCGAACTAGCATCAAGTGTCGCTGCTCTTGTGGACACCAATGCCGCTCCCATGCCTTTGCTGGTCCCTCCAGTCTCACGCCGTGCGCCGACGAGGTCAACCCCTGCAGCCAACTCTGTTGCACACCCTCCTTAGTGGGACCGATCGGGCCGGGGCAGCGGGAGCTTAAGGGCCTCCATGCCCTGCTTGTGTGGCTAGCCCACAGCGCCGAACACATTGGGCCACCTCTGTCATGCCGGACACCACTTCTCCTATGCACAGGGTTGACTTCATGCGGGAACGGGCTGGTTTTAAACTATTCTCCTCGCCCCGCAGTCCGGCATGCAGGAGCGCTTTGCAGCACCCTGCCACGCTATCCAGGCAGTTGCCAGGGGCCTTCCAGCAGTGGCATTGAGAACGAAAGTCAGGGGCCAATGCAAGTGGTGTCGACCCATGTAGCAGCCCAGGCTCATAAGACCGCCAACATGGCTTTCACCGTCACCGCCATTGGGTTCGGGTGCACGGCATCACCTAAAGTACAGCCTTCCCATGGGGCTTGCGTTCGTTGCATGAGGTGGCTTGTCCGGGTGACGCGGGGCGCTGCTGGGCTGACCATGACTGTATAAACCGGGAGCTGGTTCATGCAGCCGCGGGCGTCACAAGAGCAATGTGTTCAAAACAACAGTTCGACAGCGGGTTTTCAGGGCAAGCACTCTAGCAGCTTTCCATTGAATGAAGATTCAGCACTGGAGGAGTTGAGCCATCCAGTGGGAGCAAGGCTGACGGCAACCGTTGCCCTGGGGTACAGCAGCGAGGTGGAGGAGGGCAAGCATCCGAGTCCGCTACTTGCCGCAAACATGAAATGAGGGACATTCGATCTGGGTGGAACGTTGCCTGGGGCACCGGATCAGGAACAAAACAGACTGCTGCCGCTCAGTTCCTGCTCACCATCGACGCACAAGCAAGCACCGGCAGCTGCCCCCCAGCCTGCAGGCCAGCTCGCGTCCGATCAGGGTTGCAGCGAGCGTCAGGTGCCCAAGTCTTTTTTGAAGCCATCGAGCGGGTGCTGTCTCTCTCTGCATGAGGGACATCAGCAAGCCAGCTCTGCAGGCCTGCACCAGAGCCCGCATGCAGCACGCGCCTCTAGCTCTCGTGCAGGTCGGTTCGGCGGCGGGTGGGCAGCGGCGGCAGGTCCCCACGCCTTGCAGGCGCCTGATCACTGCAGCAGCACTGCCACTCAGCCTTCCAAGCCAGCCAGCGAGCGTACACAGCAGCAAACGGCACGCTTGGGCCCAGTCCCTGCTGGCAGAGGCCCCCATGAGCGGCACCATCGGGCGCCCGCGATCGAGCGGGGCACAGACGGGGCACCAGTCAGCGCGATGGCGAAGCCCCAGGAGGAGCCCAAGCCGGCGGGCAAGGAGCAGGAGGCCAAGAAGGGCGGCAAAGACGAGCTGCCGGAGGTGGGCCGCGCCGCGATCGCAGGCTGCCGGGTGTCTGTGCTGCCCTGGGGCTGCGTGCCGGCGCGCCGGCAGCCCGCCGCGCGCACTTCCCGGTGATCGAGTCGCCTGCGCGCCTCCCCCCGCCCGCCCCGCGCCCAGCTGGCGGAGGAGGAGCTCAGCGAGGAGGACCAGAAGCTGAAGGATGACCTGGAGCTCATGGTGGTGCGGGCGGCGGACGCCGACGCCGGCGTGGCGGCACTGGCCATCGAGAGCCTGGGCAATGAAATCAGGCGTGTTGCGGCTGGGGGAGGGCTGGATGAATGCCTGTATTTGCCACTGCTGTCGGGAGGAACCAGGCAGGGCAATGGCTCCGCCACCATGCCGCTGTGTGGGCCTTCTCGTTGTCGTCGCTGCCGCCGCGCATTGTCGAGTGGTCAGCAGTCGGGTCTAAGCACTGCGGCCTGCCCTGGCTGTCATGCAACGCTGCATGTTACTGCAGCGTGCAGTTGCTTGCATTATTGCCTGGAGAGGTTGCTGCTGGAATGCATGGCACCCACCCTGCTGTTTGCTGCGCTGAGCGGCCAACCGCTGCCAACCGACCAGACGCATTGTTCACCGGTTTTCACACGGTGCTCGGCTCTTTGTTTGACGCTGCGCAGGACCGCCACCAGCAGCATGACGAGCGTGCCCAAGCCGCTCAAGTTCCTGCGGCCGCACTATGACACGCTCAAAGCGCGGCTGGAGGGGCTGGCAGCGGGTGCGCCCAACCGGCAGCAGCTGGCGGATGTGGTGAGTGGAGGCTGGTAGGGGCGCCGTGCGCAGGGGTGGATGGTTGGCTGGGGGCTGAGCAGACAGCAGCGGGTGGGTGTGGTGGTCGGTGGCTGCTGGGGTTTTCCAGAGCGGATTGTGCGGCATGCTGTTTTGCTGGACCGAGCAGCCTGCGGATGCGGTCAGCTCCTGCTGTGGGATTAGATTAATGGCAAGGCAAATCATGCCGCTTTGCAGCTGCTGGGGTGCCGTTTGGATGACCTAATGCCGCAGACGCACACTGCCCTGCGCGGCAGTCTGGCATGCATGCCATGCCAAGCATTGGCGGTGCATGTGCTGAGCTGGCATGTCGCATGCGCTGGCTGCTCCTGCAGGTGTCGGTTCTGGCCATGACTAGCAGCGAGGAGGGCAGCCGGGAGACGCTCAAATACAAGCTGCAGGTGGGCAGCAGTGCATGACGATGCATGGCATGCAGCGGCGTTTGCCATGTTGCGGCGTGGTGATCGTGTGCGGTCTGCAGTTGAGAGGCCCTGCCTGTCGCACGCCTGATGCTGTTGCCTCATGCCATGCTGGCGTCATCATGGGCGTCCACGGCTGCTCCTGCTGCCTGTTGATTTTGGGCATGACCGTTCAACGCTGCTGCAGGGCGCCCCTGGCGATGTCAGCAAGTGGGGTCATGAGTACATTCGGCACCTGGCAGGTGAGGGCACTGTTGGAATGCCACAATCGCTGTCGTGTGATTTTGAGGCATGGCATGGGCGCGGCATGGCATGGCATGGCATGGGCACGGCATGGCATGGCATGGCATGGACCCAGCATGACATGACAGAACACAGGCATGGCATGAAGCGAATGGCGGGCATGTGGCATCGATCGCCATTCTCCTTCACACACCTGTGAATGTCATTGCTGCCTGGTGCTGCTGCGCAGGCAAGACTGGCCAGGAGCATGAGCTGCAGGCAGCCACGTCACCTTCATTGCCTGCACGCATGTCCATTGAATGGTTGCTCCTCCCCCATCCCTCGCTGCAGGCGAGATTGGCGAGGAGTACGAGGAGCGGCGGGCAGCGGAGCAGCCAATCGACGACCTGATGGGCCTAGTGGAGCAGATTGTGCCGTACGACATGACGCACAATGCAGGCAAGCGGCCTGGGCTGTGGGCTGAGCCGTTGCAAGGTTGGGAGGTGGAGCGGTGCAGCTTGCATCCTCCTGATGCCATTGGGTTTGTGTGCTTAACCGTTCCTTGCCACTCCGGTTTTGCAGAGCCTGACGCGGTGGACCTGCTGCTGGAGGTGGAGCGCATTGACATGCTGGAGGCGCATGCAGGTGGGGGCTGCTGCTCTCTGCATGTTGCTCCTCTTTTGCCTGGCACACGATGTATTAAGATTCTGGAGGCGCGCGCTGGTGGGGGTTGCTGGCCATTCTGTCCAGGGCGCCAGGGTCTGCTCTTGCAGTGAGCATCTGAGTGAAGCAGATTGGCACTGCACGCGTGCGCACGCGTGCTGTGCTTGTCGGGCCTGCCCGATTGTGTTCACCAAGCTCTCAACTGCTGCGCCCCTTGGCAGATGACAAGAACTACGCGCGCACCTGCCTCTACCTGCTGGGCTGCCACGCATACCTGCCGGAGCCAGATGATGCCGCGGTCGTGCGCACCGCCTTCAACATCTACTCCAAGGCGAGCTTGCAGCCTCTTGTTGCCGCTTTGTTGGCAGGTCTCTGCAGCTGGGATGTATGTCCATCGGAATTGGAGCAGCTGAACCACGCCCGTCTGCATTGCGGAGGTCCTGTCCTGCCCTGTGGAGTGCTGCGATTTGAAGAACTGCACGCCGAGCTGGCATCAGTCTGCTGCCATGCATCCATCTACCGCAGCTCTGTTCTCTCAAACGCTACAATCCTCCCTGCCTGTTGCAGGTTGGCAAGCACAGCGATGCGCTGCGCATGGCGCTCAAGCTGGGCAGCCGGGAGCTGGCAGAGCAGGCGTTTGCCAACTGTGCGGAGCCGTTCTACAAGAAGCAGGTGGGTGGGCGCTTTGCCAGGGTGGGGGTGGGGGTGCTCTGCAGTGCTTGGGCTGCTGTTATCCTGCCTATGCCACTGCTGCTGGCACACACGCACAGACCATGCCAGCGGCGCTGAGCCCATGTATGTAGTGCACTTCACGCTGCGCAGCTGGCCCACATGTTTGGGCGGCATGGGCGCAGCGCCCAGCCTGCTGCAGCCAGCCGACTGATCCGACCTTGTTTGTGGCTTGCAACCCCCGCAGCTGGCCTACATCCTTGGGCGGCATGGGCTCAGCCTCAACCTGGAGGACGGGCCTGCGGCAGTGGAGGACGAGGAGCTGCGGGAGCAGCTGCAGGCCATCATTAGGTGAGCAGTTGCTTTGCTTGGCAGTTGCTAAAGGTTTTGATGCAGTGCATGTGGCTGTGGAGAAGGAGGAGCTGCCGCTGCTGGCCACGGTTGGGCGAGGCGCAGCGGGTAGACCAAGCTGTCGGAGCAATGCCTTCCCCGCTTGTCATCTGGTTTTCGACCTGTTGTTTCCTGCGCTTGCCGTCCGGCTGCCGCAGCAACACCAAGCTGTCGGAGCAGTACCTGTCGCTGGCACGCGACCTGGATGTGATGGAAGCAAAGACACCGGAGGATGTGTACAAGATGCACCTGGTGGAGGGGCGGGCGCCCACCGGTGAGCTGTCTGTCGCCCATGCATCCAGGCAGTCATGCTGTGCTATGCTGTGCTGTGCTGTGTGGATGGGAATGGTGGGCACGGCTACAAGATGCACCTGGTGTGGAGGGGCGGCGCACCCTGGTGGGTTAGTTTGTCTTGTGTGTGCTGATGGCAGTTTGCCCCTCATGTGCAAAATGCAGCTGGCGGCCGCCGGCTTGCCCAGTTTGCTCGTCTCCATCGCTTCGTTTTCCCTGCCCATCCCATTTGCTCATCAGGCCCTGCCGTGGACAGCGCGCGCGCCAACCTGGCAGCCACCTTCGTCAACGCGTTTGTCAACGCGGGCTTCGGCCAGGACAAGCTGGTCACTGCGGTCAGCGAGGATGAGAAGGTGGGTGCTGGGCTGAGGGCTGGGGCTGGAGTGTCACCAGGCGTGTGACCGCGCTGCTACTGACGGTCGGCATGGTCAAGACTGGTGTGCGCCATGAGCGCCCTGCAAAAGCCATCACAGATGCCCTCATAGTCAGGCAATGCGTAGTCACTTTCCGCACACCATGCTCTGTTGTGCAGGTGCACTGGATCTTCAAGAACAAGGACCACGGCAAGATGAGCGCCACCGCCTCGCTGGGCACGGTGCTGCTGTGGGACGTGGAGGGCGGCCTGCCGCAGGTGGGAGCACAGGGAGCAGGCACACTGTTCTGTGCTGTTCTGTGCTGTTCCGTGCTGTTCTGTGCTGTACTCTGTTGTACTCCTGGCTGCCGCTGCATGTGGGTGGTGGGCCAGCTTGCCCTGCTGCCGAGTGCGGAGGCACACGTGTCAGCTGGTGCTGCTGTGCTGCTTGCAGCATTCACGAGTCAATGCCAGCAGCCTCATCTGCTGTAGCCTGTCACAGATCCACTGCCTCCTGTACTCCACAGACAACCGGGCGACAGCTCTGCTGCCCTTCCATGCACACTTCCGGACCCAATGAATCACCTGCCTGCCCCCTGCTCTGCTGCTCTGCAGATCGACCGCTTCCTGTACTCCACAGACAACCAGGTGGTTGCGGGCGCGCTGCTGGCGGTAGGCATCGTCAACTGCGGGGTGCAGGACGAGGTGGACCCAGCACTGGCGCTGCTGTCCGGTAAGCGCTGGTGTCTCGGTGTTTGCCGAACACCGTCCTGCTCCTTGTGGTCGGCTGTATGTCGGGGTGGAATGGCTCTGGTATGCACTGGCCGTGCTGAGCTGGCCGCGCGCACGCATGCCACGCCTGCTTACGTGCCATACTACTTGCGCCCTGGCATGCTCTCTGCAGACTACGTCAGCAAAGACGACCCGCAGACGCGGATCGGCGCCATTCTTGGGCTGGGCATCGCGTACGCCGGCAGGCAAGTTGGATGTCAGCGGCTGGTCAGGATGCAGCCTGGGCGGCACTGGGTGGTTCAAGAGCGCAAGGCCTGCAAAGCGCGCAAGGGTCGCGGCATGCTCAGCTCTCCGCCCCACATGATTCCCCTCCGGACTGCACCGGACTGCACCGGACTGCCCTTCATGGGTTTGGATGCAGGGCAAAGTTGGAGGCGGCTGAGCTGCTGCCCGTCCTAGTCAAATGCACAGCTGTTACCCAACCCCTCGTTGATCTGTTTCTGGCTGCCTCCGTCCCTGCAGGGAGAAGGAGGAGGTTGCGGAGCTGCTGCTGCCGCTTGTGATGGACACAGACCTGTCCATGGAGGTGGGCTGGCTGCAAGTCTGATTTATTGGCGAATGCTCACGATGGTTGTGTTGCGCTGCTCTGCTGCGTGCTGGTGTGGCAGGAACATGCCAGTCCATGTTGGGTGGCTCTGTCTGTGGAGCGGTAGAGTGAATGGCCACGGCCTGGCTATTGCACTGTGGCCTACTTGTTTCCACACACACGTTTCAGCAGCTGCCTTACGCACAGCTGTGACACACATCCCCCTCCACCTGCCACCATGCTGTCCAGGTGTCCAGCATAGCCGCACTGTCGCTGGGCCTGATATACCAGGGCACAGCCAACGGAGATGCTGTGGAGGCGGTGCTGCAGGTGGGCTGGGGATGGCAGAACAGAGCTCCTGTTGGGCTGTGTCAAGGCATGGGGTGCGCTTTGACCGGGGAGGGCAGCATTTTCACTGCGCTGGGCTGGCCTGAGTTGTGCCTGCTGAGATTACTACTTACTTCACATGCATCCAGCGCTCCCGCCCCTCTCCTCACAGGCGCTCATGCTGCGCGGCGAGGCGGATCTCACGCAGCCGGGCGGCCGCCTCATGTGCCTCGCGCTGGGCCTGCTGTTCCTGCACCGCCAGGGAGCCGTGGACGCGACCCTGGAGGTGAGCAGAGGCACCGGGGCAGACATAATCGCTTACACTTGCCCACAATTAGTCAGCCTGCTAAGAAACGCATGTCCCGCCCACTCCAAATTTGCGTTGAGGTTCCGCTGCCCATGCTAATAAAAACTGCAAGTACGGGGTTTGCCCTGTTTTTTCCCCAAACAGGTGGCCAAGACGCTTGACGAGCGGGTGTCCCGCTTCCTTCAAGTTGTGCTGGATGTGTGCGCCTACGCCGGCACTGGTGATGTGCTCAAGGCAAGAACAGATGTTGCGGGGTTTGGAGCGGCGGCTCTGCGTTGCCCTTTCGCTGCATGCGTGCACATCTGTGGGCACCAGAGATGTGGTTTTGCAAGCACACATTCTGCTTGGGGTTTGCGGCTGCGAGCGCCGCCGCTTGGCTGTGCATCTCGCTGCATCCCTCCATCCTCACACCATGCATTACACCCTTCACGTGCGCCTCGCTGTTGCCACTCCCTGCTTCCTGGCCTGCAGGTGCAGCAGCTGCTGGCGCTGTGCGGCGAGCACATCGAGACGGAGGAGGCCACCGCTTGGAAGACGCTACACCAGTCAGGCAAGCCAGCAGGCTGGGCTGATCTCCTTGCGAGGGTGTGCACGGCCTCATCGATGCATGGAAGCCCTGGTTTTGGACACGCGCTCCCTCAAACCGGGCCCCCCATCTTGTATCGTGCACCAACGGGCAGTGGCCGTCCCCTGGCCCTCGGCCTGCCGGCCATGCATTCGGAGGTGGGCAGACTGGTCACACCCGCCACACCTGCTCACGCTTGTTCTGTCCTGGGGGATGTCGCCACGTGCAGTTGCGGTGCTGGGCCTGGGCCTGCTGGCCATGAGCGAGGAGCTGGGCGGGCAGATGGCACACCGCGCGCTGGAGCACCTGCTGCAGTATGGGGAGCCGGCAGTGCGGTGAGCGGGCGCTGCTGTGGAAGTACGGCGTGGAGGGGTTGCAGTGCTTGGGTCGGTTGATGGGTGGGTGAGCTAGGGGGCACCTGCCGCTGGTTCAGGAGGCCGCTGCGTGACTCATTTGCCTGCTGACCCACTTGCTCATGCGCCACCACACCCTGCTGCTGCAGGCGGGCAGTGCCGCTGGCGCTGGCGCTGCTCAACGTCTCCTCACCCGACATGACTGTGATGGACACGCTGAGCCGGCTGTCGCACGACACAGGTGCGCAACAAACTTGCTAGCATGTGTGGGGACCTCGCGGCCGGGCATGAGCGCAGTTTGGCGCCCATGCGACCACATGCCCACGGCGCACCCGCAGTTTGGTGCCGGCTTGGCGCCCAGCCACCCCACGGGGCCCCAGCCTTGGTGGCCAGCCTCCAGCCCCCCAACTGTCAATCCCTGGCTGCAGACACGGGCATGTCCGTGAACGCAGTGCTGTGCTGCCACCCTTTATATCCTCGCAACCACCTCCTCTCTCCCGCTCCCCCTGTTTTTGCAGACACGGATGTGGCGATGAACGCAGTGCTGGCGCTGGGCTTCATTGGGGCAGGCACCAACAACGCGCGGTGGGTGGCGCAGGGCTGCCTTCCGCTGAGACAGACCGGGGTGGTGGGCATGGCCGCTCGCTTTGCGTGGGTCTGCTGCACATGCAATGCTGGCAGCGCACATATGCGTGTGGCTGGAAGGCGCGGCAGGAGTGCACCCTGCACAACCTTCACCACAATGTGCACACCTCACTTGCCTTGCTGTCTTGTTTGTGCTCGCCGCTGCTGCAGGCTGGCGGGCATCCTGCGCAACCTCAGCTCCTACTACTACAAGGAGCCCACGCTGCTGTTCCTGGTCCGCATCGCCCAGGTGCGCAGGGCGGAGCTTGGGTGCATTTGACGCGCACATACATGCAGCTGGTTGATAGGCAGGGTGTGGTCGGTGGTGATGGGATGCATTGGAGTGCTGCTTTTGGGTCCCTGCCCCGAACAAGTGATCGGCACTGGCCAGGCAAGCAGGCGTTGGGTTGCGGCAGGGCAGAGTGCACGTGTCGACTGCCTAACAAGTTGTGGCCTCCTGTCCTGCCCCGCTCGGCTGCCCAACAAGTTGTGGCCTCCTGTTCTGCCCTGCTCGGCTGCCTAACAAGGTGCGTCCATTCCTTACCTTGCAGGGCCTGGTGCACATGGGCAAGGGCCTGCTGACGCTCAACCCCTACCACTCCGACCACACGCTGCTCAATGGTGAGCCTCAAGTGTATTTTTTTCAAGTGTACGCAACTGTACCCTGCACCACCAACAGGCAGGGCAGGCTGCTGCTGGAGCCAGCCGCTGGGCTGCCCTAACCAGACGCACCGGCATGTGTGGGAAGCAGCATGTGTATGCTGTTTCCGTATGCTGTTTCCTCTTCTCATTTCTCTGCCCACACACTGCAATTGCAGGCACCGCTGTTTGCAGGCTTTCATGGCGATCACTGCTTTCATTGCTTGCATGGTTCCTGCGCGTGCATCACCGATCACTGCTGCTCCTCATTCTCTGTGTACAGGCACTGCGCTTGCGGGTATCCTGGCGGTGCTGCTGGCGGGTGGGCTGGATATGAAGGCCACGCTGGCGGTGAGAGCGGCAGGGCTGGTTCATGCTTGGCGCATCGGGATGATGTGCCTGCTGTGCTGCCCGGTTGCGGGTGCAGCTGTGCACCACTGTCCCGCCCCACTCACTGACCAATCTCCCCGACCCGCCACGCTTACGTGCCATGCAGGGCAAGCAGCACTACCTGCTGTACTGCCTGACCCCCGCCATGAAGCCGCGCATGCTCATGACGGGTGCGCCTGCCTGCTGTTGTACTGTTGGTACTTGGTTTGCATCTGCCGACGCTGATGCTCTGCCGACGCTGATGCAGCATGTTGCATGCTGTTTCTGGCTGCGCACCTTGTGCACAAATGCCATGTGCCGCTGCATGCCCTGCCACCATGCTGCACACATGCACACGCTGCACCTCAATGCACCCATGCGCTGCTGCACTCTGTGTGGCGGCCGGGCGGGGATGCTCCCACAAATCGGGAGAGACTTGATCTTATCTGCAACAGGCTGTGCCGCCCTCCTCAGCGCGCGCCTCCTCCCCGCCCTGTGTGGGGCTGGGGGCCGCCTGGGGCTGGGGCTGGGGAGCCGCCACATGTTGAGACAGAGGTTCTGAGCCCGGCCGCATGTTTGCTGTTTGCACCCGCTGCTGTTGTGTTTGTTGGTGTGCATGCTGTGGCGGAGGCTACTCTAAACAGTTGGTGCCGTCCAGAGCTTTTCCTGCCCTGCTCCATTTCCCGTGCTCACCCTCCCCCGTCCCTCCTGCTCCTGCCTTTGTCGCAGTGGACGAGTCGGGCGCCATGCTGCCGGTGGCGGTGCGGGTGGGCCAAGCGGTCGACACAGTGGCGCAGGTCAGTGATTTTTGGTACTGCGGTTTTGCTGGCCGAGCAGGGCGCACTGCGGAGGGCGTACGGGCAGTGTTGTGAGCCAGTCTGTGAAAATGTTGCAGCACCTGGTATGGGCAGGTTGCACACTGGAGCGCGCAAGCACTTGAGCCTAACGTGACAGCTTACAAGCACACTGCCCTCACCAATCGCACGCCAATCGCAACCGCTCGCTGTCCACCCTGTTGGCGCAGGCGGGTCGGCCCAAGACCATCACTGGTTTCCAGACCCACACCACGCCAGTGCTGCTGTCGGTGGGGGAGCGCGCGGAGCTGGGCACCGAAAAGTACCTCCCAGGTGGGCACAGCTGGCTGTTGGTGCGTTTGTGGTGCAGCAGCAGTCAAGTCTGGTGGTCGTGGAGGCACTTTTGAGCGGGCTCAACGCGCATCTGTTAGGCACCTGTAAACGAGGGGAACCTCTGCACGAGCAGCTGAGCTGTCCTGCCGCCGGTCAGCTTACCGTTCCCCACAACACTGGACCAGTCACCGCTGCTCCTGCCGCCCTTCCACGGCCCCCTTCCATGCGTGCAGCCAGCGGCACGCTGGAGGGCGTGGTCATTCTGCGGGAGAACCCCGACTATGTGGAGATGCACGAGTGAGGGCGGCACATTGCGAGCAGCAGTGGTCACACTGGCGCAGGGCGCTCGTGTACAGCACAGCGCCCGCTGCGCGGCAGCCGCAACAACACATGCTTCATTGCCAGCAAGTCACGCGGTGGCCAGCTTTGTGCTGCCGCCACACCTCTCTGTACAATTCAACTCCTTTGTAAGCGGCTGCTGGTGTCGAGGGCTGCTAGCTGGGAGAGTCAGGGCAGCAATGACAGGTGGGAAGAGCATCATCTCCGAAAGACGCTTGCACCACACGGCACCCTCAGCGCCCCTGTGGCGAGACGCGACGCGTCGTGGCACCTGCACTTCCCATCTGTTCGTCCCAGCGTCGATCGCGACGTGTTGAGCTCTCCCGCAGCCCCTGCCGACTTCGTCCCGTTCAAACCATGGACTCCCAGTGGGAATTCGAGCCCTTGCTCGCGGAGCGGTTGGACAAGGCCCGCCAGCTACTGACAGAGGATGAGGCGTATCGCGGGGACAGCGGCCTGAAGGTGCTGGGGCTCCTGGGAGCTGGTGACTGTCGTCCGTCGCCGGCCGCGCCGCCGGGCCCGTCTTCAGCCACTGCTCCACCGACCTCACGCCCGCTGCCCTATCCCTCCCCTGCAGCGCTATCTGGAGGGCATGGACGCCACAGCAACCCTGCACCACACCGTCCTGGACGGCACCGACCTGCGACGCCCAGACCTGTCGCCGCCGGAGCAGCAAATGGTGCGTGCTTCGGCCAGCGGGCAGGCCCTACCCAGAACATGATGTCCTGCTTGCAGCCGCTCCTGTTGCACTGTGCGGACACAGGAAGCAGCAGCTGATGGCAGCTTCTCGGTTGCTCCGCAGGCTCTGGTGGCGCTGCTGCGCTACGTGCTGGCGGTGCTGGCCCAGCCTGTTGTGTCTTCGCTGCTGGAGCCGGCCTGCACTGATGCTCTGTACGCTGCGGTAAGTCATAAAATCAGTTGATGAGGGAGGCACTTGGGGGGGCTGCTCAAAATGAGCACCACTTGGCTTGCCCTACCTTTGGCCCAACTCAGCCATGCATGCCATTCGGCGTCGCTGCACGTGCGCAGCCGAACATTTCCTGCCACGGCGCAACTACATGCTGTGTGGTTCGTCATTTCTGTAGGTTGAAACGTTTGCAGAGCCTGAGCCGGCAGATGGCTCGCCACTCGAGTCCTTCCTAACGCTGACCTCCGCTGCGCTGCTGGTGCTCCGGCGGAGCGGCGACAACGAGGAGGCTTTGGAGGATTTGGTGTGGCAGGTGAGTTGTCATAAAGGGTGGAGAGAAGGGGTCTACACACCATGCTGTAGCACTTCCTTTTAACTCTTCTTTTTAACTGCTGCTCCACTTGGCGCTCTTGCCGCTTTCTACGTGCTGGCCTCTCTTGCCTCTCATTGCCTCAATCAAGCCAGCCTGCTTCTCGTGCTTGTGTCTCATCCTCATAGCTGGGCATGCTGGTAGGCGACAAGTCAGCAAAGGATGGCAGCTGGATCGACCGCACGGCACCGCTGCGCCAGCTGGAGGCCTGGCTGGACGATCAGCAGGAGCAGACGGGGCTGTTGCTGGCGCTGACGCGCCGAGAGCTGCAGCTAGCATGCTGCTACCTGCTGCAAAAAGCATCACGGCAGTTGCTCCAGCTGCGCATGGTGCAGCGTGCGGCCAACACGCAACAGGGCGCTCGGCTGCCTGACCACATCGTCTTGGAGATTGCAATGTCTGCAACTCAGAGCTTGCTGCAGAAAGCACCCAAGGAGGGCCAGCCCAGTGTCCTGATGTGCCTAGCTGAGCTCTTCCTGGCTGGCCGGCAGCCAGACGAAGCTGCCAAGGCGTACCAGATGGCCATCCAGAAGGCGGCAGAGGTCAAAGGTGGGCGGGTGGCAAAAACGAACGCAGCACTTCAAAACTCCAGTGCTGTTGACCGTGTGTGCGCGCTTTTGTGGCTGGCAGCCTGAAGGCTGGCACGCGCCCATGCCCTCATGCCCTGCTGCCCGTGACTCGCCGCGAATGAAGATAGGCTGCCCCTCCTTCCTGCCTCCCAGACCGCGCTGTCGAGGCGGGGGCGGCCGTCCTGCTGGCCACGGTGCTGCTGTCCTGCCGTGTGGAGGCACGTTGGTCGCTGGAAGAGGTGAGGGCATGTGCCTGGATGGTTATCAGCCAGCAAGGGGTGGGATCCTCTGGACTGAGCTGGTTGCCCCGGATGCATGAAGGCAACGCCGCCGCTGCCTTTCTCTGCAGTCCTGGCCGTTATAAACAATCAGTGCCTTCCAGCCCCTCATGTTGAAGCAGCGCGCCAGCTCCCCCGACCCGCACAGGTCAGCAGCCTGCTGCGGCAAGCAGACACAGCGCTGGCCAGCTGCCGCCGCTGGCTGCCCAACGCCACGCTTAGCGTGCTGAAGCATGACCTTGCCAGCACTTGGCGCTCAGTGAAAGCCACTGCTGCGCAGTACCCGGGCCAGGACCGGCTGCCACTGCCAGTGATTGATGATGAGGCAGCACCCTCCGTGCTAGGCCGTCTGTGCGCCGGCTGCGGCCGTGGCTCGGTGCACCTGCAGGCCTGCTCCGCCTGCCGCTCCGCGCACTACTGCAGGCAAGCGGTGTGAGGTGGGGATGGTTGTGTTGCTTGGAGGCTGGGCTGCAGCCATTTGCTGCCGCCTTCGCACGCCACCCCTCTCCACCTCTCCGCCTGCTGCAGCCGCGAGTGCCAGGTGCAGCACTGGAAGCAAGGGGGGCACAAGCAGGAGTGTGCGGGGCTGGCGGCAGCGCGGCGGCGCGGAGGCGGGCAGGGTGTGCAGCAGCAGTGATGCTGGGAAGAGCTGGCCGTGCTGCAGCAGCTTTAGCACCCGTCACGCAATTATCCCAGCGTTTGATTCAAGGAATCATGTCTTCTGCCGGCCTGGCACGGCCTGTGACCACTGTCAACTTGTCTGAAAGCCCAACGTATGTCACCACAGCCGCGCCCTCATCTCCGCCCTCATCTCCGACCAATGCATTGCCCTCTGAGTTTTTTATTGCTGCAATTGCTGTGATTCACACCCCACGAAGGCTTGAGACGTCCAGTGTGATCGATGCCCTTAGGGGATGCAGCTAGAAGAGCGCCTTGGCGGACGCCCCGCCCGAGCCGCCGCCGCCCAGGCGCCGCCCAGCAGGGCAAAGCATGGCGGGCGTCGCTGCACCCTCGCAGCATCGGCGATCAGTACCAAGCATCGTCTGGGCCCTGCAGAGGAAGCGGGAGGGCCCTGGCTCAATAACCGCAGCAGTAGCGAGGGCTCCGCTGGCCCGGCGGCCCTGGCTGGCTCGCAGCTAGGTGAGATCTGCTGCCTCATGCCGCCGCCCACCTCGGGGGGCCTCGTGAGCGCCCAGCTTCCCACCGCCCGCGCTGACCCGCGGCGCCCGCCGGCTGCTGGAGCCCTGCAGCGCCCCACAGCCTCCGATCAATGCGCCGCAGTCCAGATCACCGGGCGCGGGCGCCTGCCGCGTTCCTTCCCTCCCGCCGCCACCTGCCGCCGCCGCCTGCGCGGCCCCCTTCCACCTAACCTTGCTGCGCGCTTCTCCCCTGCTGCAGCATTCGGCCGACTTATCAGCCTCCCGGCACGCCAAATACCCAATAGCAGCCATGGCGGAGGGGCGCGGCGAGCTGGAGGTGTACAACCAGTGGTTTGCAGCCGCAGACCTGGACAGGTGGGAGGAGCCCCAGCTGCGCGCCGCCTATTTTGCTCAGCGCACAAGGCGCGCTGGCCCAGCGCATGCAGCTTTGAGTAGTACAGCAGTGCATTGCGCCGCCACCGTGCGGCCCAGCGGAGCTGCTTGTGGCAGGGCACGGTCTGCAGCACTCCTGATCTTGCCGCCAGCCCTGCCCTTCCTGCTGTGTCCGACTGCTGCCTCCTCTGGTCGCCGTCCTTGTCATCCATTCAGGGATGGCGTGCTGAGCGGCCTCGAGGCGGTGCAGTTCTTCCAGCGCTCTGGCCTGCCCCAGAACCCCACGCTGTTCAAGGCGAGCCAGCAGGCAGCTGGGCGTGAGGATAGTGGGGTGCAGACACCAGCGGCGGCGACTGCGGCGGCGGGAGTTGAGGCAGCCCAACCACAGCCTGGTGGAGGCGTTCGCGTCTCAGACTCAACCCTGCTTTGGTAGATGCTGCCCACGGCTGCTGCCAACCTGCTGAGCGCATGCCTTGTTGTCCTGCCTCTGCACCTGCAGGTGTGGCAGTATGTGGCGGGCGACCGGCCCGCTCTGTCGCGGCAGGAGTTTTACACCGCCATGAAGCTGGTGTCCCTGGCGCAGGTGGGTGCTTCCGGGAGAGGGCGTTGCTTGCGTGTCGTTCAAGCAGTAGCTGCGGGTAGCAAGCGCTTATGAAGCTGGCGTCCGTGCCGCACTGATGAGCTTGCGGCAGCTGCACAGCCGGTGTCCACACGTGGTGTCTGTCACCTGATGGCTGCTCTTCTGACCCGCGCTTATCCTCTGCCGCAGCTCAACGGTGGCGTGCTTGACGACCAGCAGGCGCTCCGGCTGGTCAATGGTCTGGCTGGCCCGGTGCCGCTGCCGCGCCTGCAGGGCATGGCTGTGCCTCGTGGCATTGACCTGCCGGCCAACCTACTGCCGCAAGGCACGCCTGGCTCGACCGCAGCAGTACCCGGGGCGGGCATGCCCCAGCGCCCGCCGCCGCCCTCACCGGCTGCCGCGCAGCCCAGCCCGGCACGGCCGGCACCCGCCGTGCCTCCAGCCAGCCCGCCACCTGCGGCGGCAGGGGCTCCCTTCCCGCTGCTTGGTGGCGAGCAGGCGGCCGCCTACCAGACGGCCTTTAGCCAGCTGGACACTGACCGCGATGGGTTTGTGCAGGTGGGTTGAGCAGGCGGGTCAGGGAAGCAGCTGGCCCACTGGAGTGGCGTTGTCGGGCATCAGTAATTTGCACTTCAAGGCACTCAAGCGCCTTCATCCGCCCTGTTTGTCCTCCCGCAGGGCACCGACTGCTTTGGCGCCTTCATGCAGTCGGGCCTGCCCAAGGCCAGCCTGAAGCAGATTTGGGACCTGGTGGCGGGAGACGAGCCGCGCCTCAAGTGAGCGGGGGGCAAGGGGGTCTTACCGTAAGCATGGCTGGTGGTGTTTTGACGAACTGCTAACCCTGTCGGTGCTCCATGCGGCGGCTGTGCCGCTGTGGGTGGCTGATTTGTGCAAGCCTGTACCTGCCGCAGGCCAGTGCCTGACCCTCCCTCTCTTCGCCCCCTCCTTCCCCCTGCGACAGCCGCCACCAGTTTGTGCAAGCCCTGTACCTCATTGACTGCACCAAGCGTGGCATGCCGGTGCCGTCAGCCCTGCCGCCCGGCCCCTTCCCCCCGGTGGCTGGCTCTGGCAGCCTGGGCGCCATGCAGGTGGGTGTGTGGGGGGCAGATCTTCCTGCACCTACGTCGATGCGTGGTCGCCTGTCATGTGACCTGCGGCCTTAACTTTGCTTTCAATTAGGCTGCTTCATTCTCAACCCTGCTTTCTGAAACGGATTGCCGTTCTGGTCGTGTTGCAGGGCGCACCGGCGGACATCTACAGCGCCAGCCTGTCCATTCCAGACATGGTGCCGCGCGCTGTGTACCAGCCGCAGCCGCAGCCGCCGCAGCCGTTTGCCTCCCAGGTGCGCGGGGCATAGGACAGCGCGGGCCCACAAGTGCAGCAGTGGGGTCCATGCTGAAGAACAGAGCTTGTGGAAGGCTGAGTTGTAGCTGTGCTGCATGCTCCCATGACGGCTTGCCTGCTTCTTGTGCAGGTGCCGGCACTGCCGCGTGACCGCGTGACTGCGCTGGATGCCGCCGACCAGCTGCGGTTGGAGGGGGAGCGCGAGGCAGCACTGGCCGCCGAGGCCGAGCAGCGCAAGGTGAGATGGTAGATGTGCATGTGTTTGACAAACTTTTAATCATCAAGCAAGTTTACCAGCTGCAGCCAGACAGGACGGCGCGTCCCAGATTGCTGGTGCTCCCTTGTGCCCCCACCTGGTACAGGCCGATGAGGAGCGGGCCGCGGCCGCTGCCAAGAAGCAGTTCTTCACTACCGCCCTGGCCGACATGCGGCTGGTGCAGTCCAAGGTTAACCGCGCAGTGGTGGAGGCGCAGCAGCGGTGCGCGGTGATGTGGGCCACAAGTTGTCCAATTGACCCAACTGCAGCTGCCCTGGCTGCCTGAACAACGTGCCAAGCTCCTCACCTCACGTACCGTCTCCCGCCCATTTCAACCACAGCTGCGAGATGGAGCGGGCTGCGGCAGACCAGATGGAGGCTGACTACAACCGCGCCTACGCGGAGTTCTCCATGAAGCATGCGCAGTCGGCGCCGCTGGTGGAGCAGCTCAAGCGGGTGGGCGGCGGTTGTTGCTATCTGGCTTTGTGTCATTGTGTGTCCTGCAGATGGCTGCGCGGTTGGCTGGGTGTCATGGGTGGATGTCATTCATTTGTCGCGGCGCGTGCACCGGCGCCGCTGGCGCAGCAGATATGGGCGGGCGGCTCCTGGATTAGATCGCGTCAGCTGCATGGGCTTGCAGTTGCTGCTGTGATGCCGGGTGCCCTTGTCGCTGCCCGCTTGCAAGGTGCCCCTTGTTGACAGCCTGCGCTGTTCTGCCCACCCTCCTGGCCCGACCTTCAGTTCCAGGAAGAGAAGGCGGCGCTGCAGCAGAAGGTGGACTCCCTGAAGGCCATGGTGGCGCAGGTGGGCTGCCTGGCTGCAGCTGTTCAGAGGGCACAGGCGGCGCGAGGGGCACAGGCGGCGGCTGCCATGCCCCGAGCAGGGATTGCATGCAATGCTGCAGCTGTCGAGCAGCCACTGTGCTGCAGTGAACCCGTCGCTGATGGGCAGCATGGCACGCCAGCTGTGCACATCACAACCCTCTCTGTCTGCCGCTGGTCTCCTGCCGTTGGAGGGTTTGGATCCCAGCGGAACAAGCACATGCCGAGTGGACAGCATATCACCTGCTGTTTCCCCACTGCCTGGCTGCGTTTGTCTCCCCAATTGCAGCTGGAGGACTTTGACCCGGAGTGGGAGAACCGGGAGAAGGGCGAGTGCGAGCGCCTGAACCAGGTAGGGTTCATTGCACAAAGCATGCCAAGCTTTCCGTCCTTTGGCCGTGGCCTGCTGGCTGGTCGTGTCCGTGGCCGGCAGGCTGGCCTGAGCGAGCGGCGGCGATGCTACTTCCTTGAGGGTTTGCTACTCCTTTGCATCTTGGTGCCTTGCAGGAAATTTCGGAGCTGACCGTCCAGAAGGAGCGGCTGCAGCGCGGCGCCGACATGCTGGAGAAGAAGCGCGGGTCGCTGCTGGCCCAGATTGCCTCGCTCAAGGAGGTGGGTTGCTTGGGGTGTGTATGGACATGCTTGGTCAGGTGCTGGCCCAGATCGCTTCACTGAAGGAGCCCACTGCTTTCTTCTCGCGCTGCATGTGCCAGCTGCAACCCCCTTATGCTTCGCCGCTCTGTCGCACCAATGCAGGCGGGTGGTGCAGTGGAGGGCGAGCTGTCGAGCCTGCAGGAGCAGGTGGACAAGGTGGCGGCCGAGGTGAGGGGACGGCGGGCACTGAATCATGTTGCTGGGGGGCATGTTGGGTGGTGGTGAGTGTGCCGGGGTGCCGCAGCAGGTGGACAAGGTGGGGGCTGAAGTGAGGGGCAGCCAGCATGTTGCTGCCCTGGACGGATAGTTGGCATCGCGCCCGCGGGCCGATGAAGTGGCAGTCAGGCAGCGAGCCCCTCAGCTGGATGCCGCCAACCATGCGCTGCCCCTTGAGCCTCCTCCTACTGCATTCATCTGCCTGCTCACAGGCGGGCAAGGAGAAGGATGCGGTGGTGGCGCTGCTGCGCAAGCTGGCCCCGCTCTACAACAAGCTCTATGATGCAGCCAAGGCGGCGCTGGTGCCCCTGCCAGGTGGGCGGCCGTACTTGAGGCCCTGCGCTCCTCCTGATTGGTGCTGCTGTTACATCCGTGCAACATTGCTTGCATCGTTGCGGCGCTGCAACCTGTGCGTTTCCCCCCTCACCTTGTCCCTGGCCAGCCCCGCATGCGCCCCACCTGCTGCAGCTCTCCCGCCCGAGGCTGCTGCAGCAGTGGTGGCCCGCCATGCGGCGCGAGGCCCCGCCGCCTGCCTTGCCTGTCTTTGCCACATGCCGGCTGCTGATCCGGACGCCCTCCACTGTTTCTTGCAGCCGAGGCAGTGGCCACCATGAAGCGTGAGGCCTCGCCCTTCCGCTACGATGAGCTTGCGGGCGCTGCTGCCACCGACTGGGGCACCTTCAAGGACGAGGGTAAGCACCCCGGTGGTTGCTGCAGGGTTGCCATGCGGTAGTATGCACCATAATTGCCAGCCCGCCAAGCATGCTACCCAACTAAAGGGGCGGATGCCACAGGTGCCGGCGGTGCCACCCGGCAGGGGCTCCCTGCCTACGCACGAGGGGGCGCAACCTGTGGTTGGGTCACTCATGGCACCGGGCGTGGTATCTCGCGCCCGCCGCTTGTGCCCTCTCCCGCCCCCCTCCCACTTGCCTCCTTTGCCTCACCCGCATCACCTGCGCACTGCCCCCTGCAGGCTTCAAGATCGTGTCGGCGCTGCCGGTGGACACGCGGCTGTCCACCTATGCCGCCCCAACAGCCGCTGCACTGGATACTACCGACGACCCAGGGACCGCACAGCCTGCGGCGGCAGCCCCCGCTGTGGCTCCTGCCGCCGAGGGATCTAGTGCACCTGCTGCCGACGGGGCGGTGGCTGACCCTGCCGCGCCAGCAACGGCCGCCAGCGAGGCGGCGGCGGAGGGCGAGCCAGCAATGCCGCCCCTGGCCAAATCCTCCTCGTCTGCCGCCGAGGCTGAGGCGGTCAGCGCCGCAGCTGAGGCGGGGGTGCTGGCCTCTGCGATTGCCGAGGCGCTGGCCAGCGTGCCTGCACCCAAGGTCAAGGGCGCGGCAAAGCCAGCGGAGGCAGAGGGGGACGCCGCGGTTGAGGCAGGCGAGGCACAGCCTGCAGCGGAGCAGGCGGCGGCAGGGGAGGAGCCAGCAAATGGGGACGAGGCCCAGTCCACGAAAGCTGAGGCTCAAACCAAGGCAGAGGCAGGGAGTGCGAGCGAGAACGCCAACCCATTCGAGGTCAGCTTTGAGGACGGGCCGGCGGGAGCGGCGGCTGAGACCGCCGCTGCGCCGGTGGCGGGCGCCGACGCCTTTGCGGCGTTTGACGCGCCGACCGACGCTGGTTCGGCTACCACAGCTGCACCGGCCCTGGTGAAGGCCACCAGCGGTGCATTTGGCAGCAGCCAGGCGCTCGCTTCCGAGAGCCCCACGGCTGCTGCGGTGGCAGCCGACGGCAAGCAGGAGCCCGCGCCCGGCGGCGACGGCGGCTGGACCGCCTTTTGAATGCTTGCTGCTTCGCATTGAGGCCAAATGACTGTGCTGTGACCTGCCCAGGCTGCTGTGAGTGGCCAATCAGGGCTCAGCGCCAGGGCTGGCAGTTGTTGCCGGCACGGGGTAGGCAGCAGGGGTACTATGGTATCTGGGAGGGGGCACAACCTGTGAGCGCCCCCTGCTAAGGCACACGGCGCTCCAGAGCCTTCAGATAACAGTGGCCATGCCTTTCTGAGCAGGCAGGAGGGCCCGACCTGTTGCTCCAGCCGTGGAGAGCGCGCGGCGGCGCTTTTCTGTCGCGGTGCTGTTATCCGCTGTGAATGGCTCCATACAGTGCATGGAACAAATTGAGGGGGCCGGGGAGGGCCGCCGGCGACCCACCGCCTGGTCTGAACAACCCGCCGCGCGCTGACGTCGCTCGCGGGGATTCCGCGAGGGGTTTTGGACGCATTAAACTCATAGCAGCACAATAGAACATGCAAACCGCCCTCAGAAGCGCCCAACCAGCCTCGGCGCCATAAAGTGCACCGCTTCCCGCCCGAGCGCCGCCCGAACGCCGCCCCTTGCGCGGCGGCCCACCACCTCATTCACGGGTCTGCCTGCTGGAACACGCGCTATGGGCTCACAGCTGCAACCTGGGCTGCAGAGCCCACAGGTTGTGAGGCTGCAATTGGGCACCCCCTCGTTTCATGAGGGGCCGGCGGCACCGTTGCGGCGCTTTCTTCTTGAAACCCCCCAGCCTCCTCCCCCTGCACTCTTGCACGCTCGTGTTCTTGACCCACCACCACTACGAGCCCCATACACTGCTCTGAGCACGCCCTGGCCCCGCGTGACGCTTTGTTCGGCCACTTTGCCACCCGAGAGAACCGCCCGCCGCCCCAACAGCGCGGCCGCATGCTCCCACGACCAGCGCACCATCGGGCATGTGCAGCATGCGCACTGGCACTAGCGCTGCTGCTGCAGGCAGCCTGGGCGAGGCCCCTGCACGCTGCAGACGCCGCCGCCGCGGGTGAGCGCTCCTGAGTGCTTACAGTGGCTGTGTTCAGCACAGGGATGCGCGCGGCGGCCGCAATGCAGGCCGCGCGGGCTCGCCACCCGGCGGCGCCGGGCGGGAACGGAACCGCTGCGTTACACAGAATCCCCCCTGCATGTCCCATCCCCCTCCCCTGCCTGCCTCCCCCCGCAGACGCCATGCCTGCCCTCCTAGACGCCCCTGAGCACGTGGCCGCTGCAAGTGACAGCAACGCGCACCCCGCAGGCCGCCGCCTGCTGGTTGAGCGGCCGGCCGGCAGCCTCGCCGACGCCGCCCTGGTGGTTGACCCAACTCCGGAAGCAACCCTGGTGGCCGAGGCCTTCCAGCTCCAGGCTGAGCAGCTGGTGGCAGCCCTGGCGGCCGCCGGCCTGCGCCTCACTCCCGACGTGGCGCAGCGGCACGCGGCGCTTGACGCCATCGCGGCAGCAGTCAAGGCGGCGGCGGCGGAGGTCGTCGCCGACACACGCCAGCAGATGGCCGCCCTTGCAGCCGAGCTGCGGCCCGCTGAGCCCAGCCCTGCAGGTCAGCTGGGGCACTGGATGTTGGTTTGTGTGGGGGTGTGCCGGTTGTACCAATCTCTCATTCCCGGGATCCAGCAAGTCTGCTGACCGTGGGCGGTCTCGCGGCAGCTCGCCCTGCGGCCGCTGCGGGATCCAGTCACTGTACCGCACTGAGCAGCCCGCACTCTGCCACTGCGTGCCTGCAACCCAGCAGCTGACCCCGCCCGGCCCCCCTTCTCCTCCCTGCAGCCATGGAGGCGCTGCTGCTCACACCTGCCTTCCAGCGCGAGCTTAGGGATGCCCGGGTGGAGGCGCTGCTGGCGGTTCAGACTGCCATGGAGCCGCACCAGGCCCCCGTCGCTCAGGCAGTCCATGCCGCGCTGGCGCCGCTGGTGCAGGCCCCCGGCGCCCTGCAGCCGCTGGCCGCCTTCCAGGAGGGCTTCCTGGCGGAAGCGCTGCCCGCAATTGCGTCCAGCATCGTTGAAGAAACGCTGCTGCGCATGCTGTGGCGGGACTGAGAAGGCAGCACCCACGTGCCGCTGACCCGCTCCCAGCATATTCGCTCGCTCATTCTAGTATTTGATGCACCGTCTACCTCAGACATTGTTTACCCTCCGCTTCCTTCCTCCCAGTATACCCTTTCCCATCATCAAGCCCCCCACTCACTGCCATGTATAGCTTGCCGCTTGCCGAGCCCACCACCACACCCAATGCCCCTTCACACCTCAACAAGCGCCCCCACTCGCCGCCCCGTAATTGCAGCTTCATTGCACCAACGTGCCCCCCTGTCCCCTGGCACACACACACTCATTTTCCACTTGTCTCTGCCCCAAGCACCGTGTCTGTGCCCCGGTGCTTCCCCTGCCCCTCGCATCCAACACTCGCGCTCGCCGGCACTGCCACTGCACCATCTTTTCGTGGTGCCTCACCTATCACAGCGCACTTACCAACTCACAACACACCCATGCGCACCGCCTCTGTGCCCCGGTGCGCCGTCTCTGCCCCATGGCGCCCCAACCCTCACTCGTCCCAAGCACACCCACCCGCACTGCCTCTGTGCCGCAGTGCTCACACTCCTCTTCTCGGCACGCCTCGCTGAATTCACCACTTCCGCATTTCCGCCCTCACACATGGCCCAGTTTTCATCCCACCCTGTGGCAGCCATGCCAACATGACGTGCGTTTTTCCGCGCTTGACAGCGCGGCCGGCTTGTCCACTGTGCCCTCGCCGCCACTGCTGTACAGGGCAACGAAAGCTTGCCCTGCTGCAAACCCAAACCTTGCACCGAAGGAAGACAGTCTGGGCAGGTGTTGCAGCAAGATGCAGCACATAAGCAGGGAGGCCCGGCGGGGATCTCTGGAGCTGGGCGGTTGCAACCAAACATCACGTCACATTCACATTCATCCAGTCATGTCAAGTCAGCTCAAACAGGTCTGCTTTGAAACCCTCCAGCCGCCAGCCGCCTACTCCTCCTCTTCATCCTCCTCCTCATCGCTGCTGCTGATGTCCCCTAGCATGCTGTCCAGCATGCCCTTCTTAGCTGCCGGTTTGCTGCCGCCGCCCGCGCCGCTGCCGCCGCCCTCTGGCTGCTTGCGCTTGCTGCCGCTGGCTTCCAGCCCGGTCTGCAGCGCCTCCCTGCGGGCAACCAGGGTGGAAGGGTGTTGCAGAGCACACATCTGACTTGTGAAGGCAAGGCAGCAGGGAGAATCCAACCAGCACTGCTGCGGGGCAAGGCAGCAGAGAGAATCCAACCAACACCGCTGCGGTTGTGACTGGTGTTAAGCACTCATGCCCTTGCGCCCCTGGCGCCGCCAGCCTGCCCTGGCAGCACCACCCCACCTGCCATCCAGCCTGCAGTACTCACCGCACCGACTCCCGGGCTTTCGCCGCCTCAAGCTTCACTCGCGCCGCCGCCTCTTCTGCTGTTTCTGCTTTGTTGCCGCCGGCGCCCGCCCCTGCTTCATCAAAGTCTTCGAGCGTGCCGGCTGCAGATGCCGAGCAGGG